>JAJOOS010005959.1:0-24594 GCA_029582725.1 Solanum chiquidenum | reverse complement strand
AGATATATATATACACTATATTATTATTTTGTAATAAAATAAAATAAGATAATTTTAATGTATTTTTTTACAACTAAACTAAACGAGAAATAATTTTTAAAGCAAAACATATATATATTAAAAATGATACAATTTGCCAATTAAACATGAAATGTCAATACCAAATATTATTTCTAACATAACTTTTTCAGTGGTTTGAAAAAATTAAACTAAATCGCAACTTAAAAGAAAAAATGGTATAGCATGACATCTCATTTTACTAATTGGCAACATATAGCCATCTTTTATTTTCTTGACAAAAAAAAGATTTTTAAAAATTAAATTTTGCAATTAGTAGTCCACGTATTGGGAAGTATTTTTTAATTAAATTAAATAATTTTAGAAGGTGGCAGCCTAATGTCCTTTTTTATTGGGAAGTGGTTTTTTTCTCTTCTTTCCCATACACACACGATTCTTTTGAATGATAATTTTTTATGGATTATGTAGATATTTATCCAATTCTTCTTCTTCATTACTTTGAATAAAAGATGATTTACTTTCTCGTTTATTAGTTTTACATATTGAATTCTATAAAAATATTCGTCCATAGTGTATTTTTTCTCTTTCGCTTTTAAATTCTTGATGATTTGTTGATGTCTACCCGTCAATTTCTCTAATTGTCAGCCAATGTTTGATCCCCTCTTGTATTGTCGTTCAATTATTTTTTGGAGTTTTAATTTTTGAAATTGAAGGTTATATCTAATTTAGGCAAAAATTTACGTAATAGTAATTAATTGTGGGTATCAATTGTCATGTTTAAGAAAGTTATCCTAGGATTATTCATAAAAATGGGGATTGTGATTCTAATTTTGTGGATTCTCCATCCATAACTCTAAATTTTATAGCCATGTAAGTTCTTCTCGTTATCCGATTCGATTTGTGTGTTTGCTATTGAGAATTTTATATTTCATGTGCAATCCTCATTTACTGAAGAAAGAATCTGGAATGTATACAAATTTTGAGAGAATGAATACACTGATATGTATACATGAATGCAATGCATACATTGTTCATGATTAAAAAAAATCTTCAATGCAGTGTATAAGTGAATGAATAGTACATAATTTTTTTGATTTTTTAATATGTATACACTGGAGGGATAACATAGCTATAAATGTATACTAATACTAAGTGAATGAACACACCATTCTTCTAACTATATACAATCATCAAGTATACAATTGAATTTTTTTTAATCAAGTAACGAACAAAAAAATATATGAAAATACATAATTTACGTTTTTAGGCGGTTATGTATTGTATATATAATTTTTTATATTTTCGTTATTTTTGTTGTTTAGTGATATTGGTTATACGAGGAAAACAAATAAATCACATAAATATGCATTATTAATAAAATATTTACCATCTATGTCAATATAATTTTTCTAATTAAATATAACAATTTTTTAGAATTAAAAAATTGTATTGTTTATCTTCTTTCGCCTCTTTCTCTTCCTCCTCTTCTTTTTTTATTTTTCTTCTTCGTCTCTCTTTATGTATCATTCTTTCTCTTCCTCTTTTTTTTTTTATTCTTCTTTTTTTTTTGAAATTTTCATTTAAATAACTGTTTTTAAATCAGTTTTTACCCATATTTCACTATTTTTATCAAAAATATACGACGAGAAGAGGAATAGAAAAATCAAAAAATTGTACAATATCATGTTCTCAAATAGAAATTTCAAATCTTTAAAATTATAGAAACAAGAGTTCACCATTGATGGTCATTATAAAGCTTCAAATTTTGAATTCATTATTTGAATTTTACGAATTTGTGATTAGTTTGGATAAGTTGTTCCTACAAATAATTGAAAATGTCGTTTGAAGTTTATATCTTAATTTTAAGAGGGTTTGATTAAGTTTATAATTGATTTTAGGAGAAATATTAGATTGAAACTCGAAAAGGTGAAGTTTATAGAACGGAATCACGATTGTATTAAAGTTGTATTAGATATGTTTCATAATTGTATTAAAATTGTATTAAAATCACGAACAATACATTTATAATACATATTACAAACTTCACTCCTTTTTTAGTGATATCAACCAAAATAATTTAAGTAACACACCTGTAATACATTTATAACATATATATGTACAATATATTTGTAATACATATTGCAAACATCACTCATGTTCTTAGTGATATAAACTAAAATATTTTATAAGACACATAATCATACGTGTTTTATTCATGAATAATACATGTTTAATTCAGTCTATAGATTATTGTCTTGTCTTTCGTTAGTTACGTTTTTCATTTATTGTTAATTTTCTCTTCTAATTCAACTTTAATATTGTGTAATACACTTTTAATGCAAATTTAATTCATTTTGTAGTTTATTATTTGTTACTATTAGATTACTTGTTTAATTCATTATTGATATAAGTTTAATTCACTCTATAGATCATTGTCTGGTGTTTCATTAGTCACATTTTTTATCCATGCTTAATTCAACTTTAATATTTGTGTAATGCACTTTTAACACAAGTTAATTTATTTTGCAGTTTATTGGTTGGTTTGTTATGATTGAATTACTTGTTTAATTCATTATTAATACAAGTTTTATTCAGTTTACAAATCACATAATGCTCTTTCGTTTGCTACATTTTGCATTCATGTTTAACTCACTTCTAATTCAACTTTAATATGTGTGTAATACATTTTTTATTCAAGTTTAATTCATTTGCCAGTTAATTATGTTTCTTCATTTGTTACAATTAGATTACTTGTCTAATTCATTATTGATACAAGTTTTATTCAGTCTACGAATCATTGTCTGCTCTTTCTTTTGCGATTAGTTCGAATAGGTTGTTCCTACAAATAGTTGAAAATATCGTTTGGAGTTTATATCTCAATTTTAAGAGGGTTTGGTTAAGTTTAGAATTGATTTTAGAAAAAATATTGGATTGAAGCTCGAAAAGGATGAAGTTTACGGAACTATATCGCGTTTGTATTAAAGTTGTATTAGTTATGTTTCATAATTGTATTAAAATCATGAACAAACATTTATAATACATATTGCAAACTTCACTCCCTTTTTAATGATATCATCTAAAATAATTTAGGTAACACACTTATAATACATTTATAATGCATGCACAATACATTTTTAATACATATTGCAAACATCACTCACGTTCTTAGTGATACAAAACAAAATTAACTTATAAGACACATATAATACATGTTTTATTCATGAATAATACATTTATAATACGTATTGCATACTTCACTCATTTCTTACGGATACCAACAAGAATAATTTAGGTAACACACTAATAATACATTTATAAGACATGCACAATACATTTTTAATACATATTGCAACCATCGCTCATTTTCTTAGTGATAAAAGCAAAGATAATTTATAAGATACATATGATATAAGTTTTATTCATGAATAATATGAGTTTAATTCAGTTTATAGATCGTTGTCTTGTCTTTTGTTAGTTACATTTTTCATTCATTCTTAATTCTCTCTTATAATTCAACTTTAATATTGTGTAATACAATTTTAAAGCAATTTAATTTATTTTGCAATTTTTTGATTTATTTGTTACTATTGGATTACTTGTTTAGTTCATTATTAATACAAGTTTAATTTACTCTATAGATCATTGTCTGATCTTTCATTAGTTACATTATTTTATTCATGCTTATTCTCTCTTCCAATGCAACTTTAATATTTGTGCAATACACGTTTAAATACAATTTTAATTCATTTTGCAATTTATTGATTGATTTGTTACGATTCAATTACTTGTTAAATTCATTATTGATACAAATTCATTCAGTTTACAGATCATAGAATGCTCTTTCGTTTGCTACATTTTGCATTCATATTTAATTCTCTTCTAATTCAACTTTAATATGTGTGTAATACATTTTTAATTCAAGTTTAATTCATTTTGTAATTTATTATGTCTCTTCATTTGTTACGATTAAATTATTTATTTAATTAAATTAATTATTGATACAAATTTTATTCATTCTACGAATCATTGACTACTCTACGAAAGAAAGTAGGGAGAGAAATAATAGGAAAAAAAAAGCAACAAAAAGAGAGAGAGAGAGAGAGAGAGAAAGAGCAGCAAAAAGAAAAAAACAACAAAAAGAAAGTAAGAGAGAAAGAGCAACAAAAAGAAAAGAACGAGAAAGAGAGAAAAATTAAAAAGTTGAGAGAGAAAAAAGAGAGAGGTGAGAGAGAGAAAAATCTAATAAAATATATAGTATTGTTATATATTGCTATAAATGGTAATAATTAAAGAGTATATCTAAAATAAGTAGTTATTTTTAAAAAAGGATTCACTCAAGTAATTAATCCAACAAAAAATATATATTAAAATGTCATTTATTAATTTGGGCCATTTTGTGCTTATTTTTTATTTGTCTATTAAATGTTAATTAATGTTGGGCTATTTATTGCTAATTATAACTATCAGTTGTATATAAATGTCATTTACGTAAAATAAAAAAGAGCAACTTTCACATATATCAAACACAAAATTCATATTTGTATGATATAACAAAGTTTGCATAATTGCGCTCCATAGCAAACATAAATATGTATATTTCGCTATACATATACAAAAGAAAACAGTTGTATAATCTGTTTTGGTATACATATACAAAAAGATCAATTGTATAAAGTGAGAGAGGCGAGTGAGTGAGCGAGATCTGGGAGAGTGGCGAGCGAGATCTGGAAGAGGGGAAAGAGGGAAACGAAAATATATGTATATATATAATTTTCACGCATTTTATACATTTGCGTTTTTTTATAAAGTGAGAGATGCGAGTGAGAGAGCGAGATCTGGGAGAGGGGAGAGAGGGAACGAAAATATATGTATATATACAATTTTCTCTTGCTTTATACAAATACAAATGCATTTTATACAATTTGCATTTTTTTGTATAAAGTGAGAGAGGCGAGTGAGAGAGCGAGATCTGGGAGAGGAGAGAGAGGGGAACGAAAATATATGTATATATACAATTTTCTCTCGCTTTATACAAACACAAACACACTTTATACACTTGCGTTTGTATAAAAAACGAGAGAGGCGAGGGGGAGAACGAGAGTGGCGAGCGAGATTCACCAGGAGAGAGGTGAAATAGCAACAGTTTGCTATGGGGTACAATTAAATCAAACTATATTTATAGCATTTAATTTTAATTAATAATTTGCTATTATATACAATTTTCCCAATAAAAAACAGTTCCAAAACAATCCATTAACCAACTACTAAAACACAATCCTATGTCCACTAAACGTCTTCTCACGGTAAAAACAAACAATACAAACTGTATTACTTTTAAGATATCTGATTTCAATAAAAAAAATTAATGCAGACTCTTAAATCACTGAACAGTTTACATTTCTCTCAAATTCAACATCAGCGGTGTTCAAAAAATTTACTCCATTGAGAGAATTAATATTTTCTTTCTTCAAAATTTTTATTTATTTCCTCAAACCATGACTAGAGTATTCAATATTTCAAAATTCCTACACAATGATTAGATAGTGATGATCTATTCTTTGCTAATTTAGCCAGATTTTTATCTCTTCGAGGTCGGCGATGATGGTTAAATAGCGAAAAACTTATGAAGATTTAACAGAGGATGGACGTTCAACGGTGTTTCTATTGTATGTGACGCTTCAACAAAGTCCCTATTTCTTTGCTCTTTGTACTTAAACTTTTTGTGTTTTTTTTAAAAATTTATTTTAGCTAGATTATATTAGTGATTCATATCTATAAAAATAGAGTGATGAATGTAGAGGCAAGGAAAAATGAAGCATGTTGTGATGAAGTAGTCAAAAAAAGTCAAAGGTTTATCTCTATTCTTTTATATTTTAGATTAATATAATTTGTTTATATTTATTTTTAAGTGCAAAATCGAGAAAACGAGATGCAGAGAAAGCGGAAAGAAAACATTTTCGGATGAAGTAGCTGAAAAAATTTCAATGGTATAACTTTTTATTTTTATTTTTTAGATTAAAATTTATTTATTTAGTTTTTGTAAAATCGAATAAACGAGGTGATGAATGTAAAGAAGGGCAAAGGTCCAGATTCCTACATTAATTATCGTAAGACAATCAATCTAAATACATTAAGTTGATATACGATAAATATCATACACTTCGTACTTCTCATAATTGTTCATGATAAAATGATGCATTTGGTATTTATTTTGATAAAATGAGTTTTTCTTTTAATTATTCATTTTTTTAAAAATGTATATTTATTTCAAATCTTTCTCTTATAAATGTACATTATTTGACATTTCAAACATTATAAGTTGCTCCAAATATCAAAGATACCGTCAGAGGCGAACTCAGGATTTGAAAACTTAAGGTGCACCAATATAAACATAACTCAAATATAAGCTTTAAGCTAAACTTAAAATAAAAACAAGAGGAAATACATAATTACCCCATGAAACTTATACCTTTTTTTTTAAGTAGACACTTTAACTTTACGGAGGTCCTATTACCCCACAAAACCATCCAAAAGCACAATAAATACATCATTTTTTCACCATCAGTACTCTAAATCCAAGAGCGTGTGCCACACCTCCGACCCATTTAACAAAGGTCGAATTTTATCCTAACCCATTCATTTTTTAACCCATAACCCAAACCCTAAGAAACTTCCAACCCATTTCACTTTCACCTACCCTCGTCTCTCTCTTTGACCGATCAAAACCGTAAGAAACTTCATGAGGCGAAGCTAGTTGGTAACATTGCTGGTTGAAATTTATTGAATAGTGGTGTCGGAACGAAGAAGTGAAGGCTCATAGGTTACTTATTTGAAAAATCTTTGAAAAAAAGTTTATTTTACATTGTAAGTGAATTTTGTAGTGATTAGTCGTTAGTTTATTTTACATTGTTTGATGCGTATTTGACATCTCTCCCTCAAAACCTAATCACAGGAAATTGATTTCACAGATTTTAAACAAACAAAATAAATTAAAATGAGAAATTGCAGATCTCCAACGGTTAACAATGGAGAATTTTGGGAAGGTGGTTTATTTAATGAAGAAGCTAATTCAAATTGGGAATGCCACGTGGCGTTTTAACATTGGTTGGATGTTGTTTTTTTATTCCTTGACGCGCCCAACCTGCGTGACAACACTGATGGGTTTGAAACGGGTCAAAATGATGTATTTATTGTGCTTTTGGATAGTTTCGTGGGGTGATAGGACCCCCGCAAACTTAAGGTGTCTACTTAAAAAAAGGGTATAAGTTTCATGGGGTAATTATGTATTTCCTCTAAAAACAATAAAAAAAAGTCTTTAGTTGGATTCAAACCCTAGTCTCAAGGGTGATATCTCTAGCTTGTACCAATTGCACAAGGGCACTTCTATACTTACCATGGATGCACTTTAAGTATATCTTAATTCTACCAGTTTTTTAAAATAGATATACATATATACATATAATTTTTTCGAAAGTTACCGATGGTACGTGCACCCTCTCTCTATAGTGTGGGTCCGCCTCTGAATACAGCACAACGTAAAACTTGACAAATTCTTATTATATTTCATCTAAATCCATTTAAGCAATCCTAATCAATGGGAGTTCTTTTTTCTCTTAATTCTATGTCAATTAAAACAGTGCCACATAAATTAAAATGACAAGTTTACTATAATATCATCTTTAATTATCATAAGCCATCTCATTCATTATAAACTGAATACTAATATTTAATAAAAAGAATGAAATATGTACAAAGTCATAAATGATCTCTTAAGTGTATTTTAATTAAATAAGTAAAAATAAATATTTATTATCAATATAGTTAACCAACAAAAGTGAATGGAGAAATATATCTGTGTGAATGTTCTCATAGACTTTTTTTCCCACATTATTAAAAAAAATTGTGTCTATCTATGTATAATAAAAAAATATAAAAAATTTCACATATCAACATCATAAAAAAATTATATATCATTAAAATCAAAAAATTAAAAGGAGAGGAAAAAACCCTCTCTTAAAGCCAAGTGGCAATAACCACAAATAATCAATTAAAATTATCCAAAACAAATTACATTTTAAAATATAAAAAAAATTATTAATTTTAAATTGATAACTTTTGAATTTTAATTAAAACTTCGAAAAATAAAATGTACAGAACAGTGTAATAGTGGTGGAAGTCTTTGCAAAATTCAAACTTAATTTAAGTGAAAGTTATACAAATTTCGATAAAAATTTCAAGATCCTATAATCTCAAAAATTCGCATACTTTATATGACTATAATAAAATTTATGTCCTACTTTTTATGTTCATGTTTTTACTTAATATTAAATTATTTATTACTCACTCTATTTTAATTTGTATATTATAATTTTAGCTGAATTTAAAACATTAAATTTTTTTTTTTACTTTTTAAAATTTTAACTAGAACATATGTAAAGTATATCAAAATGTCTTTTAATATATGATATTAATCATTTCATGTGAAAATATAGAATTAAAAACTTGCGAACAAGGAAATAATATTATTTCATTTAAACAGAATTAAAACAAAATAGTAGGTCAACATATAAAAACATATGATGTGTTTTTTTATCAATGTGAAATAATAAATATATTAATATTATCCTTATGTAAATTTCAACACAATATATTATAAAACTAAAAGCTTAATATACCTGATCAAATTATAGAAATAATATTTTAATTTTATAAAAATTAAGTTGTGTATTAATAATAATTTAATGTTCTTTAATAAATAAGTTAATAATTTGTATAATTATTTTTAAAATATACATTAAAAAATTAATATTAAATCTTATTAGTTAATTTTAATTTAAAATATTTTAATATTTTAAAATATTCGCGCAATGCGCGGGGACATGTACTAGTTAATTGGTAATATGAATAGTTTTTATGAGTTGGTTGGTCCACATGGGTGGGTAGGTTATTTTCTTGTGCTTCATATTTGCGCTGTCCATTGCAGACAATTACTTCCCGCTAATATATACTCTATGATTCTATTTTTTGTATGTTTCTATATACTATACTATTTTTCAATTAGCCCCATGTTTATTTTTTATAATGTAAAGCAGCCATCTCTGAAAATCTCATCAATATCACAACTATAAATATAGTGAGTTGAATCCCAATATTCTTACAAGTTCCATACAGATTCTTTGAATCAGCTTTTTAACGGTAAGGATCTCAACTTTCTTGCATTTTTTTTGTATGAATTTTTGTAGATTTTGTTAATTATGAGTTTTTGGATCTAAACAGAGAAAATGTGTAACAAACCGAAATCCTCACTATATTAATAAGAGCACTAGAACACTATTACAACCTTAAGATTCTAATTGCAATAATCAAACTACCGAATTACAATAGAAATATTGAAATAACAAGTAATTAAAGATAGAGAGAAGAAAGGGGATGAGAAGTAGAACTCATAGAAGGGAGATGAGAGGACTAGACATTTTTCTCAACAATTTGCATAAACCTATTTTGCTCTCACTAGTCTTTATTTATCAACCCGGATCCCACACATAGCCACTTAATTCAGTGTTGGGCCGCTTTGCCAATACTAGTCTAGGCCCATTCATAACAATACTCCCAACTCCAATAAGAACCTTGTCATCAAGGTTTGAGTAGGCATGAGCATTCCCTCGTATAGTCAGATTGGTAAGCAACTTCACTGGTAGCCTGGAGTACTATAGACATGGTGGTCTCATTATTGCTTAGCTGCTGATAAACATGACAAAAATGTATACTAATGTGAGATTTTTCCAAAAGAGCAATGCACCTAATGATATCATCCAAACTTGTCGAAGCACTATTGGCAGCCACATAAGGGAACTTTGTCATAATTTGTAGCAGCAATTCACAGATGCCAACTAGAAGCTGCAATGTCCTTGATCTCATTCCATTCTTCCTTACCATCAGTCCCTTTTTTTTATCAAATGAAATATTTCCATGATTGACCAAATGTAGGTAGTACTGCCAGATAATGGGATGCTGAGAATTTCACCAAGGCTACTGATAGGATCAAAAAGAGGTCCAAAAGCACTCGAAATATCATAAAAATAGTACTTCGTACCATGCTCAGACTTGCCAATGCTGCAATTGTTCACCTCAAAGTATTGAACAATAGTTGTCAAAGCTCTCCTTCCGCCAAATCTCTCCACTAGAACTGATAACAACGAATTACAACCATGATCTTTCTGATTCACAATAAAACTCTTCCGCATTATCAAATTGAGTTCAGTTATAACTTGCCTTGCAACCACACATTTGTTCAAAAGGATAACAAAAACTAATGCATTACCTAAGGCATGATATAATTTATGACGCGCAGCCGACTCTACTATCTCTATGACCCCATAAAGTGTGTAACAAGCAGAGTACACAGCCTTCACCTTGTATAATCTCCTTGAAACTTTTACCTCCCACACCTGTACCATACCAACGAGAGTAGTGATACGGCGAAGATGCAACACTGATATTTGCTGGAAGTTGGCGACCAAAATGTCATGTTTTACCACATAATATTCAGCGAAGACCAGTGAATATGCAATTAAAGGACATGTTAATGCATTGCATTTATCGACAATAGAGAACACCTTGAACCAATTGGACTTTACACATCCTAGTTGTCCGGGATCCCACACTCTACTCATAGAATTTGAATATACAATTAAGAAAAACATGTCATTACATCCCAAAAATAGTAGTTCCTCCACGTTCTCTTTATAACCGGTTAGAACCATAAATCTAAAACCTATTCTTGGATCACATACACAAAGTTCCACTGCACTTATGGGAACGACTACAATAAGCATAATGAAATTGGCAGCAGGAATAAATGGAAATTGACTCAAAATATGCTGATCATTGAATCCCTTACTAGATTTTCCATTTTCAGCGGCAAGAAACAATCCAACAAAATGCAACATACTAGTTGATATGGCACTCTCATTCTCCAAAAAATATTTATCAAGAAATAAATATGTCATACCCATCGTAAATGTCCCTAAATCAGTTTTCCATTTAGGAGGGCCACTACCAAGAGAGTTAGTAACTACATACCTCATTGCCATATCTTGTTCGAGATGTTCATTCGACATCAAAGCTTCTTGACCAACAAGAGGAATTAAGAGTGCTACCCAAGTCGCAATTGGATATACTATTTCAGTAATTTGAATATGCGTATTCGACAACACAGGTCCTTGCTTAGTAAAAGGATCTAGAGTACCAGATGCATCCCTTTGAGGAGATTTGTCAAACAAAGCAGCATTATCTAGTAATTTTTTTTCCTCCACACTATTCGATTCTTTCGTATCAATTAACACCGAAGTAGGGAACTTGATTTGCATACTAATATCTTTGCATAATCTATAGTTAAGTTCAGGAATGCTAGAGCTCACAGTTGTATGTGAATTTTCATCGAACACTTGACCTTCGGTAATGGAAGAATATTCCCGTACCAAATCTGATTCTACTGATTTTGCATTCCCAATTTGAGGAGTTCCCAGGCCTTCAAGAGTTGTGATCTCAGCATCACTTCCTGTAAGCAATGCCAAGGAATCCACATTGGTATACTTCTCAGGCAATTTCTCGAGCATATGGTCTGCTTCTGTGTTTCCACTTGTGAAGGAATCTTTCAAGTCAGATGAGTATGTGACAGGGCTTAAATCTACAACTGCAGAGGGAGAGGTCGTCGGAGGAACAAATGTAGTATAGCGCATATAGTCAATATAGGCTCGAAAAGTAGCTGCCATACTCACCGAAGTTGTTCGTTGTGGAAATCTTATAAGCAATTTTTCCTTAAAATGCTTCCAATCGAAGAATTGTTTGTTACGATGCAACCACGTAAATCAAGTAAGAGCTTCACCATCAAGGTAGAAATAAGGAAGAGGTAGCCAATCCTTCTGGGAGAAGCCAAGGCAGGTGAAATACTGCTCGGCCTAAAGAATCCAACCCTCTGGATCGTTGCCACCACTGAATCGATCCAATACCGCCATTGTCATTTGGAGTAAGAACAATGAAAGCACCAATGTAACAAACCGAAATCCTCACTATATTAATAAGAGCACTAGAACACTATTACAACCTTAAGATTCTAATTGCAATAATCAAACTATCGAATTACAATAGAAATATTGAAATAACAAGTAATTAAAGATAGAGAGAAGAAAGGGGATGGGAAGTAGAACTCATAGAAGGGAGATGAGAGGACTAGACATTTTTCTCAACAATTTGCATAAACCTATTTTGCTCTCACTAGTCTTTATTTATCAATCCGGATCCCACACATAGCCACTTAATTCAGTGTTGGGCCGCTTTGCCAATATTGGTCTAGGCCCATTCATAACAAAATGGCCAGCAAGAAGATCAGAGAATATGATTCCAAAAGATTGTTGAAAGAACACTTTAAGAGGCTTGCTGGTTATGATTTGGCCATCAAATCTGCTCAGGTAACTCAAACAATGAATGACCTTGTGACAATTAACATTACCCCTCAGCTAAAACCCCTTTTTCTGGTAGCTGAATGCAGGATAGTTTTAGGTTCCATTTGTTAAAATTAGGCCAACTGTATCTGAAATTATTCGAGTTGCTGTCTAGTAGTTGTAACTCTGGAGCATTCATCATATATTACTGATTCTAGTAAACCAGATCTGGTTGATGGTACCGTATGTTGATTGTTGGTTACCTACTAAACTGAAGAATAGTAGGAAATGGATCTTGCTTAATTCACTGCATATGTGAACCAGTAGTACAGTGGCGGAGCCACATGTTGTTGAGGGGATTTCATCGGAAAATTACAATGTGTAGTTAGATAAAAGTATTCGTTTTATGTATTGACATAGTATTCAGCGCTTCAAAGTGATGAGCTAAATGAGTTTATTATGTAGTCCAGACGCCATACAACACTGGCTTAGATTCATTTGTGTGTGATGGAGGTTGAAGGACTAGAGAAAACAATTTTTCATGTTACTTGTGACAATTATAGATTGCATTAGATGATTTATTTGAGAGAATATAAGAATGCGGAAATTTATTCCTCTGTGCAATATGATGATGGTATTTTTCCTTTCAATGTCTTATATTACAGAGTCAACTGATTTGAATGAGCTTGTAGAGAAAGAGCCATGGCTTTCTTCAACACAATTGGTGGTAAAGCCTGATATGTTATTTGGGAAGCGTAGAAAAAGCGGGCTAGTTGCCTTGAATCTTGATCTGGCTCAAGTTGCTTCTTTTGTGAAGGAACGGTTAGGCAAAGAGGTGATTGAAAATATTCTTTGTGGTGATATTGTTATAAAGAGAACACAATATATACTTTATCCAGAAACACATTATTTATACTATTAGAATGTATTTTCACATTAACAGGTTGAGATGAGTGGATGCAAAGGGCCCATCACAACCTTCATCATTGAGCCATTTGTACCCCACAATGAGGAGTTTTACCTTAATATTGTTTCGGAGAGACTTGGTTGTAGTGTTAGCTTTTCTGAATGTGGAGGAATAGATATTGAAGAGAACTGGGACAAGGTACGTGAAATGGGCCTATATTTTGTTACAAGTCAAGAGAAAACATGTTATTTTTAATATGTTCAGTATTTTATGCATGTATATTGATTCGACATGCTACCGTGTTAAATCCAGGTTAGGACAATCTTTGTGCCAACGGGGACATCTTTTACATCAGAGATTTGTGCACCACTTGTTGCTACTCTACCACTGGAGGTAAATGTTTGAGAAAACCACAAATTATGAAAATTTGATCCTTGTTGCCACCCATATTTGAAAATTCATTGTCAAAATGGAGCATTGAGTAATGATTTTCTTCTTTAAAAAGATAAAGGCAAAAGGGAAAATAAGAAAAGGCTGTATATACCGAGTTTATATGTCATATTAGTTTCTGCAATGTAATCTGAAACCACTGATATCGATGTGAAATTCACTTGTGTTGTACAGATTAAAGGTGTAATTGAGGAGTTCCTCAAAGTGGTTTATACTTTGTTTCAAGGTATGCCCAAATTTCATTATCACATCATTAATAGCCATTGGATTTGCCTGAGCCTTTGAATATTCTTTCTATCAGATGTGGACTTTACTTTCCTGGAGATGAATCCTTTCACATTGGTCGAAGGAAAGCCTTATCCACTGGATATGAGGGGAGAGCTTGATGACACTGCTGCTTTTAAGAACTTCAAAAAGTAATCTCTTGGAACACTGGCATTTAGCCGTCTACTGCTTTCCAGATATATTTGAGTATGGTATGCATGCATCATCAGTATAATAATATATCTTTCGTTCTGCAGGTGCGGAAATGTTGAATTTCCATTGCCATTTGGAAGAGTGATGAGTGCTACGGAGAGCTTTATTCATGGGCTAGATGAAAAGGTATTTCTTGACACTTTGGCATTTAATTAAGAAAAGCATGAGAGACGAAAGACTTGGAATTGCCAACCCTCTCCCACTCCCCCGAAGTAGAAAAAGATGTATCTACACGGTCTTAATAGTCCCTCTTTTGGGAATTGTAAGAGATGAACAAGGAAACAAATAGCTGCTGTTTAATCTTCCATCAAAATTTTGGAAAACCATTTCAAGTAAATACAAATTCAAGAAGAGGAGAAAGCTGATTCTTAATATAGATGTCTATTGCATGTTCCTTGGGCATGAAATATTGAGCTTTACAGTGCGCTGCAAAGTGTTTCTTGTCCAAACTGTGTCAGTTGAGGTTGCAGATGGTTCTATGAACAATTGATAACATGCTTAAAGTGTTCAATTCATTTTTCTATTTCAGACAAGTGCATCTTTGAAGTTCACAGTCTTGAACCCCAAGGGGCGAATTTGGACGATGGTTGCTGGTGGAGGTGCCAGTGTCATCTATGCAGATACTGTATGTTTCTTTCCTTTGCGAAACTTATGCCCAATGTAGCTGGTTACTTTGACTACCCTTCTGTTGTTGCGTTCCTCTAATTGTCATGTTGGGTTACCTTCAGGTCGGTGATCTTGGATATGCTTCTGAGCTCGGGAATTATGCCGAATACAGCGGTGCTCCAAATGAAGAAGAGGTCTTGCAGTATGCCAGAGTTGTAATTGATGTAAGCATAAAGTATTCGGTTAACTTAATAGGATATACCATCATAGTGAACATGTTATGGTATATTCTTGGTTTATGTGTCTAGAGAATGAAAACAACATTTTTATTAGTAGAAATACTCACTTTTTTCCCAATTTGCAGTGTGCAACTGCAGATCCTGATGGTCGTAAGAGAGCCCTTGTGATTGGTGGGGGAATAGCCAACTTTACTGATGTTGCTGCTACATTTAGTGGTATAATTCGAGCTCTAAAGGAGAAGGTACGAAACCATCACAAATAATAGCCATCTTCAAATATATGACTTGTAGTAACTTGGACACTCCTAACTCGGCGTTCTTGTAACAGGAATCTATGCTTAAAGCTGCAAGAATGCACATATATGTCAGAAGAGGTGGTCCAAACTACCAAAAGGGTCTCGCAAAAATGCGGTCTCTTGGGGAGGAAATCGGCATCCCAATTGAGGTATGAATTGGTATCCAGCAATAGCCATTTTTCCTGTTTCAATAGCCTCAAGCAACTTCGACATCACAACTTAAGTATCGTTGTAATCTTTTCCCCGTCTCTTAATTTATTGTTGTAGGTATATGGACCTGAGGAAACCATGACTGGCATCTGCAAACAGGCTATTGAGTGCATCACTGCAGCTGCATAAAGCAACCAACTCTGCATTCTCCAAGCTTAAATTGTTTTGGTTTTCTTTTTAGCTTTGTGTTAGCATAATGTTGTTTGTGTCTGATATAAAAGAGAGCGCTTTGTACTTGAGACATTTTACATTAGCAAATGGGCTCTAATAATAATCTCTACATTTACAGCTTCTGAAAGTATTTTGTGGCATATTATATTATATCTATCTACATCCCACCATTTATAATTTTTTTCTTTTTCGGTATTACTAGTTTCTGGACACATACAAATTTTTATTCGATTAATATTTTTTTACTAAAACATGTATGTAATAGTAATAAAATGTAATACGTATAATAAATCTTTATAAGTGACAAGAAATATCAAATGGGGGATGTATTTTAATGTTTTAAATACAAATATATGATAATTAAAAATTCATAGTAAAATAAACTATAAGAAGTCTAATGGAGAGAAAACACATTTAAAAAACAGAGAAAAAAAATACAATAATTAGATCATTCTTAAGGCTTTAATCATAACAATATAGATGAAAAATGAAATACAAAATCAATAAATGATCTTTTGAGTTCTTGTCGACACCAACTCTCCAACCAATCAAAATTCAAGAGTCTTTTCCATAGACTTAAACTATATAATGGAAACTATACAAGTGTTTTACTATTTTAACTCTTAATTATAGATGAAAAAGGATAACATTGGGTTGAGATCCCATGAAACAAGAAAGATGAATTTATATAGATATTCGTGGAACACCAAAAGATATCTTAAAGTTTTAAATTAATTTTGTGGAGGTTATGAATATAAAAAACATGAGAGTTATGAAAATTAAGAGTAACAATTGAATATGTAAATAGATACTCCCTTTGTCCCTAATTACTTGTCCACTTTTGAATTGACACACCTATTAAGAAACTAATGATTGACATAGTGAATTTACCATTTTACATCTATTAATTATGAAGTGGATGAATTTAATTGTATTATCAGATTTTCAATATGTACAAATTTGAAGATTAGGACATGTACATAATCCCAAGTCTCAAACCTCATCACCCTTGCCTTGTCCAGGCTCTATGCTAGAAGTTCTACTAAGGATAAAAATTTAGTTTATGCATTGCACTAGTCAGTCTAGGAGTCATGTTACTTCTACAATGAATTTCCTGAATGATTTGTTTTATAATCTCCTCTATGTTTCTCTCCAAAAATTCTGTAGTTCCTCTCTTGCCAGTTGTAGTAAATAGTTGCAGCTAATATCATTCTATACACTTCATCTTGTATTGTTAGCCCATTTCATCTCTTCATTCCACCCTGCACTACTCCTGGTGATGGATACCATTGAAGTAATCTTTGCCATATCACATTTGCTACACTGCATGCAAAAAATAGGTGCTGATGTGTTTCAGGATCTTCTTTACACAATGAGCAAACTGAATCAGTATTTATCTCCATTTGTCTAGCCTGTCTTTTGTATACCGTCTCCTTTGTATAGCCAAGTATAGGATGAATGCCCATTGACTGCCTTGGTTATTACATATCATTCTTCTCCATGGCACCTTGTTGAGTTCACCTCTAAGTTTTTTGTACATATCCTTAATTGTGAATGTTTCTGCCTCCATAACCTTTGTCACTTGTAATCCATCTTCTGAGATCCAATGCCCTGCTTGCAGGATTTTCTTCACAACCCAAGAAGTTTGTTTAGCTTGTACTTCCCATGGTTTCCTATCTTTTATGTAGTAAGTATGGACCCATACAATCCATAACTTATCATTTTTCTTAGATAAGTCCCACAAATGTTTGAGTATTGTTGCTTTATTCCACACATACATATTTGTAATATTCAGTCCACTAGCAACCTTTGGGCAACACATTTATCCCATGCTACAAGAGCTTTCCTTTTAGCTTGTGTATCACCATTCCATAGTAATTTCTTGCATATAGTTTCTACCTGCTGCAACACTTTCTTTGGGAGGAGAAATATTTGTGCCCAGAATACTTGAATGGAGGTTAGTACACTTTGTACCAACTGGAGCCTCCCTGCATAAGATAGAAACTTCAATGTCCATGTGTTGATCCTTCCCATCATCCTGTCTAGTAGTGGCTTACATTGGCTTATTGACAAATTTTTGGAGCTTAAAGGAATTCCAAGATACCTAAAAGGTAAATTTCCTTTTGTGAATCATGTATGTTGTAGTATCAGTTGTTGGTCTTGCTCCAACACTCCACCAAAACACAAACTTTTGGCCTGATTTGCTATTAAACCTGATACTTGAGAGAACTGTTGAAAACATTCATAAAGGAGGACAGTTGAATTTAAAACTTAATATTTCAAGAAGTTCTACCTTTTTCAAAGTAATTAATTGAGGGTATAATAGGTAAGAAAAAAATTATACTTTCTTAATTTGTCAAAATGGACAAGTAATTAGGAACAATTATAAAAGAAAAAGTGGGTAAGTAATAAGGGACAGAGGGAGTAAGAGTTATGAAGAAGAATATTTAAAGCAAATAAAGGAGAAAAATAAATAAATGAAGGAGGAAAAAAGAATAGTGTACTTGATATTTAAGTGTGACCATAAGAAAAAATCAAATTATTATTAAATATTAATATTTTATATATATATATATATATATAATAATAAGAAAAAGATGCCCAAATCCATAAACGTATTATTTGTACCAAGTTTCATTCAATTGAATTTTTCTCATTTAATTAATAGAATATACGGAGAAGGGTTTAAAATGAACCTCAAGTATTTGAATTGGTACAAAACTATCCTCCATCCACCTACCGGCCCTAAAATACCCCTAACGTCCACCTTTCGGCTCAAAAATACCCTCGATGTTAATCCTTTGACTCATATTTGCCCTTATTTTTAATAGCTCCCTTAAAGTAAAATTATTAAATATTTATTTATTATATCGCTTAATGTGATTGGTCCAAATTTAAACCCTTCTCAAATAAATAATAAATATGATATTTTAAAAAAATTATTTTTTCTATAAAACCACTTATGATTCATATTTTGACCCGACATACTTGAAAATAATATTGAAAAAATAATTAATCTCATGATATCTTCCTATTGGCCTATTTTAAATCAACCCCAATTCATTATAACGTAACTCAACTCATAAATGGAGATCCAACTAAAATCCATACTTAACCCGACAAATTGTCCATCTAAAAAAATTATTATTTTCACTAACATAAAATTTTCTCTCAATTATCCAAATGTCTTATTCATTTTCTCTTTTATCCCTTTTTTAATCTCTTAATCTTAATTAGGATATCCGGAACTCAAACTTGAAATGAACTCATATATTTATGTTCTTTTAGTTTGTATTAATGTCATGATGGGATGAGGGTGGGGATAAGAGAAATGATAATTTTATTATTTTATTTTTAATTTTGGGTACACACAAAAGAAAAATATAATATTTGTACATATTTGATTAATTAAGTCATCGTTTATTGAACTAATTATTTCTATATGAATGCATCGTTATTTTCTCCTTTTTTTCCTCTCTTGTTTGTCATTAAAAAAAATTAAAAAAATTAAAATGGTGGACAAGATCAAAATAGAATATATTTTTTTGGAAGAGATAGGAAGTGAAGGGCCTGGGAGGGAGGAGTGTAGAAAGTATATGTCTAACCTTTTTATAATTTTAAATTTTCTATGAAATTCAAAATCAAGTCAATCATGTGAGCTTATATATTAAGTAATTTCAAATATTTTAACGGAAAGGGCCTAAAATACCCTTAAACTAATTTGGTACAATATTACCCTCCATCCACCTATTGAGTATGATCCGTTAGACATAAGGGTATTTTTGAGCCGAAATGTGGACGTCAAGGATATTTTAGGGCCGATAGGTGAATGGAGGGTATTTGTACCAATTCAGATACTTGAGGGGCATTTTAGGCCCTTCAATAAGAAGAAGATCAAACAAATAAAAGCTGAAATGGGAGAAGATTGATGTTACAAATGTAATTAATGACATTTATATTTAAACCACATCTAATGGAATGAAATTTTATTCATCTTTTTAATATATGTATATTTTAATTTTGAAGAAGTAAATCTAATTTAACATTTTTGTAGTTAAAATATTATTATGTAATTAGATTTTGTTTAATAGAGGGGCAAAATGGTAATCCAGTTTTTATGATAGGAGGTTCCCACTTTTAATATAATCTGATTATTATTTTTTGGTTAGTTTCAAATATATATATACAATTAAATAATTAGTTTACAATAAATATAGTCATATTTTTAATTATATAAAAAAATAGTCAAATGACATAAGAAATATACATTGACTATACAACATAGTTCGTCAAAAGTCATAGAAAATAAATTGTCTATATAATATAGCTTACCTATACATGAGTTGATACCCTAACTATACATTATGATACATTCTAAAAGTTGAATATAGCTTAACTATACATGAAATATACATTGACGAATTCAATCTCGATCAACTCAAAATCACCTCTAAGCAGTCCCAAAATTTAGATATGAAATCCTCTCAATGTATTGAGTCTTTTGATATATAATTTGTTCGAAACAATTCATATTTTCAATACATCGATTTTTTTAAGAAAAAGGAGAAGAAGAAGAAAATAAAAAGGAATGAATTAAGAAGAAGAAGAAGCAGTAGCAGCCGCCATTAATGACGAATTGAAAGGAAGAAGAAGAACTAGAGCAGTCATTAATGGCAAAATTGAAAGAAAGAAGATCAACCTATTTGGCCAATTTTGATAATTTTATAAAGTAAAATCCTTTGGCCAGAAAATTTGGTCAGAATTTGGCCAGAATGATATTTTGTCTATGTTATTTTATCTTTTAAGATATTTTTACCTTTTTAACTTTAATATTTTTTAATTAAAAATGAAAAAAATCAGTTTATTTTAAAATAAAAAAATATTATAAACTTCTTAAATTTCTGACTAAATTTTCTGGCTATTTAGCATTACCATTTTAAAAATTGGACTATATTTTTGCGTAAAGCTAAGGACCGAGTGGTCACTTTTGCATAATTTGCCTTTTTTGCTTGTATACTCTAATTTTTAGTAAGTACTCCAAAAAATTGTTTATCATTGAAACACTTATAATGATGGGAAAATTACGCGTATAAGCAAACATATACTAGTTAATTAGTTAACATAGCTATAGTTTACCTTAATTACAATTCACAATCTACTTTTAGTTATAATTACGTTGCTCAGCTTTTTTGTTTTGTATAATTTGCACATTTGTATAATTCGGAATTTGTATAATATAATTTGTATAACTTTTGTATAATTCAGAATTTGTATAATATAATGTGTATAACTGTTTACACTTCTGATGTTTGTAATTGTATAAATTCGTTATTTCGAGTTTATACAAAAATAATTGAATTATACAAATGTACCCGCGAATCATACAAACCTGCGAATTATACAAACCTGCGAATTATACAAATCCGCAAATTATACAAACGAGACAGTTTAAACTGTAGCTACAACCCGTAAATATGCAAACTATAGTTATGGAGCATAATTAAGTTTCTTATAGTGGCTATTTGCGAAAATTCCCCTATAATAATTTAGTTCACTGTATTCAGAGTAACTAGTATCCTATAGTTTTTTGAGAAACTGTCAAAAATGATTATAGTTAAAACCTTAATTAGAGGCCCAGGCCCACTACAGTTTCTAAAAAAAGTAGGCCCAGGCCCACTACAGTAACTATGAATACAGTATATTATATATATATATATATATGCATAATATTAATATTTAATAATAAACAGCTATAATGATTTAGTTCCAATCTTGTATGCCTCTGTCCTTCTTCTAACATGTAGTTATAGATCGTAATTAAGTAAGATCTGGGAGAGAGTGAGGAGAGGAGATGGAGGATGAGGGTACTATGAAAGTGAGCAAGATCTGGGAGAGAGAGGAGAGGAGAGAGATAAAATTTATTTGTATATCTGATCGATAATTGTATGACGAATACAATTGATTTAATAGTAAATACATTCACATATGCTTGTCTTCCTATGTAATATTTTCTATTGTTTTTATAAAATCCATCACCTGTGGTATCTAGTGGTGGCAAATGGGCGGGTTGAAAATGGGTCAACATAAAATGGATAATAATTCAATCCGCTCATATTTGATATGGATAAAAATGAATTGGGTAACAAATGGGTTGGGTAAAATACTAGTTTACCCATATTTTACCCATATTTTCATGAGTAAATAGTACTCTACTTAAGAATTCAACATGGAGAAAATATTTTAGTCTTTTTTAGATGAAAAATGTTGAAAATGCTTCATTTAGTTTTATTCTATCATATAAGTAAAAAAATAATCCTATAACTTTTCAATATAAAATAAAATTATGTAATAACAAGGGGAAAATATTTTTAATTTCAAAGTAATTGAATATTTGCATTTTAGGACTAAAACGTGCTTAATGCACTTTAAGCAATGTCAATACTAATACATGATTTGCTTATTTTACACTATGTATTTATTATCCAATATAAAATTAAATAAATAAAAAGATATAATTATAAGTAACAAAAGAAATGAACATTTTAAATATATATTTTTGGAGGGCCAAAGACTTCACATTTTCAATTATAGTGAAAAATAATTAGTTCTATAGAACATAAAAAGTAAGAGAAATTACAATATTTTTAGTGATATCATGAATTTATAGTGAATAAAAATTAGAAGCTTAACCCATTTGACTACTCTATACTTTACCCATATTTTACCCATAGTTTACCCATATTTTACTCATATTTTTATGGATTGAATATGGGTATCAACCCATATTTTACCCGTGTAAAAATCACTCACCCAACCCATTAAAATATGGGCGGATTGGATGGGTTACCAAAATATGGGCTCATTTTGCCGGCACTAATTACACTATATCCGTCCAACTTTGTGAAATGAAAATGAAATGGGTCATTATTGTGGGCTCCCAAAATGTATTGGGCCCTATTAAAAGAAAATAATTGGAGTGAAGGATTTCATGAATGGACAATATTACAACCAGATGGCCCATTTTCAAGAAATGCAAAACAAAAATACAAAAAACATACCAAACCTACTTTACTCTAAACCCTATAAAAGTCAATATCCACTTGCCTCCAAATAAATATTGATCTATGGAATTATGTGAAGGCAAGATGATAAGGTTTTTAGTCCTTTAAAGCTGTCAAATTAACAATTTGCTAAAGATTTCCAAAAAAAATTCTAACATATCAATGTCACTTCTAATTCTAATCTTGCAAACTCATGGCTAGTGGAGGCAAATGGGCGGGTTGGGTTAAATTTGGACGGGTTGAAAATGGGTCAACATAAAATAGGTAATAATTCAACCCGCTCATATTTGATATGGGTAAAAATGGATTGGGTAACAAATGGGTTGAGTAAAATACTAGTTTATCCATATTTTCATGAGTAAATAGTACTCTACTTAAGAATTCAACATGGAGAAAAAAAATTTAGTCTTTTTTTAGATGAAATATGTTGAAAATGCTTCATTTAGTTTTATTGTATCATAAAAAAAAAAAAAATCCTATAACTTTTCAATATAAAATAAATTTATGTTTTCCTAGAAAATATTTTCATGGAAAACAAGTAGATTTTTGACTTATTTTCTCATGTTTGGTTGGTGAGTTAAAAAAAATCCGAATTTTTTTTGTAGTGTTTGATTTATGAATAATTTCTTTTTTGAGAAATATCTTTTATTTTTACTAGAGTAGAAAATAATTTTTGAAATTGAAAATATTTCTAAAAACAAACTTAATTTTTTTTTGCTGGGGTTGGGGAGGGGGGGGGGCTGATAGGGGGGTTGGTGGGGGAGGATCGAGGGTAGGGGTGAAAAAATAAAAATTTGAAGTTGAAAATATTTTTTAAAAACAAACTTAATTTTTTTTTGGGGGGGATGGGGGGCTGGTAGGATGGTGGGGGGGGGGTCGATGGTAGGGATGAAAAAATAAAATTTTGAAGTTGAAAATATTTTTTAAAAACAAACTTAAAATTATTTTTTTGGGGGGTGGAGGGGCTGGTAGGGGGTGGGTGGGTGGGTAGGGATGATAAAATGAAATTTTAAAGTTCAAAATATTTTTTAAAAATAATCTTAATTTTTTTTTTGGGGGGTGGTGGCTGGTAAGGGGTGGGTGGAGGAGGAGGGTTGAGGGTAGGGGTGAAAATGTTTTCCTTCATACCAAACACACCCTAAAACATGTTTAATGCACTTTAAGCAATGTCAATACTAGTACATGATTTGCTTATTTTACACTATTATTTATTATCCAATATAAAATTAAACAAATAAAAAAAATATAACTATAATTAACAAAAGAAATGTACATTTAAAATAGATATTTTTGGAGGGCCAAAGACTTCACATTTTCAATTATAGAGAAAAATAATTAGTTTTATAGAAGAACATAAAAAGGAAGAGAAATTACAATATATTTGGTAATATTCACCGAGTTTAGAAGGCTGTGATTGATCCAAAGGGCGGGTCACATATGGAATTCTCGGTTATCAAAAAAGAAAAAAAAATCATGAATTTTGAGTGAATAAAAGTTAGAAGCTTAACTCATTTGGCTAATTCATATTTTACCCATATTACCCATATTTTACCCATATTTTTATGGGTTGAATATGGGTATCAACCCATATTTTATTCATGTAAAAAGTCACTCACCCAACCCATTAAATATGGGCGGTTGGACGGGTTACCAAAATATGAGCTCATTTTGCCAGCACTAATCGTATCATATAAATATAATTATATACACATATTA
>JAJOOS010005958.1:0-45140 GCA_029582725.1 Solanum chiquidenum | reverse complement strand
CTTACTCCTATGTATGATCTTGTTCTATTCTAGAAACAATGTCATTTTAGACTTGTGTTTTCTTTTGAATAAATTGTAATACTTTAGAGGCTTGTACACGTGACAACCAGATTTTGGGGGTATTTTTGAGTTGATTATAAAATTTCCGCATTTTTATATTGTAATGGTTGAGTTTTAGGCTGACTTGTCTTGGTGGGATAAGACGAGTGCCATCATGTCCATTTTTGGGTCGTGACATCTCCATATTTATATTCTTTAGATATATAATTCACTAGAAACAATCCAGCTGCGAAGATGTCGAATTTTATTATTTAAACTTACCCAGTGTCCGGAGAAGATTTGAGTAGACATAAACATAATTAATAAATGATCAAATGGCCATTCTATTGATTACTTAATGACCAGATAGAAATTCTCGGTAAATTAACTGTAAATCATGTTATTTTCTATTAGAACATTTGACCAAATGGTCATTCTACTTAATTATTCCAATTTACTATATCTAGTAATAACATATCATTTGAATTAAAATATAAAATAATGAAATTTGAATTGCAATACAATTTTTTTGTTGAAAGATAATAGTTTATACTTTCAAAAAGAATTAATTGTAAGAGTAAATGGAAAAATGTAATTTATTTATCTCAATTAATTAGGATAACTATTTTTAATAATGTGGATAACTATATGGAATCGAGGGACTGGGGAGTACTAGATTAATTAATTATTTTAATTTTTCGATTACTTTTGTTGAAAATGTAGTCAACCACAATGATATGAGTGATCTTTCAATAGATGATTAAAGGACAAATGAATTCAGAACTGTCCCCGTAACTTTTAATTAAATTCATTATTCTAATAATCTGAGACAATTTATGTAGATTTTGCAAAGAAAATATTTTAAACTTTAAAAAAGGAAAAATAATAACTTTTAATCTATGTAACATTTTACTTTCCATGATCCGGTTACAATTTTGGAAAGTAATTAAAATCTAATGCACTATAAAGACCAAGCTAGCCTCATGTATTGAAATCATTCATTTATACCTCTCTCCATTTTCTTTATCATGTCTTCAGAAAAGCTCATAACTCTCAAGACTAGCGATGGCGAGGAATTCAAACTTGATGAGTTTATAGTTATGAGGTCACAAGTCATCAAAAACATAGTACAAGACGTGGATTGTGCTTCTAACGTCATCCCCCTAACTAATGTTGATGGCAAAACTATGTGCAAAGTGGTTGAATATTGGAAGAAACACTCGGAGGAAGGTGTATCGAAAGAAGTATTGATGGATTTTGACAAGAATTTCGTGAAGGTGGATCAGTCGGTTTTGTTTTATCTTCTCTTAGCTACTGATTTTTTTAACGATAAGGAGATGCTGGATGTAATGTGCCAAGAAGTTGCTGATAGAATCAAAGGTAAAACCCCAGAGGAAATACGTAAATAATTTGGTATCAAGAATGACTTTACTCTAGAGGAAGAAGAGGAGAACCGTAAAGAGAATGCTTGGACTTTGAATGCTTTTATAACGCTAATGTTATTTTCATTTTTGTTCTTTTTTTCTTTTAGAATTTGAACTGTTTAGTTAGCTATAGCTTATTTTATTTAGTTCTATCTTCTGTTGTTCTTTTTTATAGAATTGTTGTTTGCTTTATTGATTTATAAATTTATAAATTATGTTGGAAAGAAACTCAAGTTGTTTACATTAAATTTGAAAAAGAAAACATTCATTCAAATGATTGAAAGATGAATTTGATATCTCAACAAGAAATAACTTTAATTTTTTTAAAATATAAAATATTTATGTTACTAACACACACATTTGTGGGAGAAGAGTTGGACTGAGATATAAGGATTACTAAACAGAGAACACAAGCCATACGTTCACTTTATTAATTATCACTATTGTTAGACTTGAAAATGTCTAGGATCTATCAAAAATGTCTCTACCTCTCAAAGATAGGGATAAAATCTACATACATCTTATCCTCTTCAATCCCACTTGTGGAATCAGTATTGTTAGTCTTGAAAATTGCATTGAGGAAATAAGCTAGAGTCTTAATTTCCCACTTATTTAGGGTAAAAAAAAACTTAGTGGAAGCTTAAATATGTGTGTACAACTTTTCAAACACCATGGTTAGATATTATGGAAAAAATATTTTTTCTCCTAATTGAGATTTGGAAGGAAAAAAAAAGGCTTCCTTTCCCTAATCTTACTCGGTCACATACATAGAGTTTAGGATTAAAGGAAAAACACCATAAGAAATACGTAAAGAATTTGATAGCAAGAATGATTTTACTCCCGAGGAAGAAGAGGAGATTCGTAAAGAGAATGCTTGGGTTTTTGAATGATTTTATAGTTATTTTCAATAATTTTCCTTTTTTATATTAGAATTAAAACTATTTAGTTAGCTATATCCTATTTTATTTTATATTCTATTGTTCCTTTTTATAGAATTGCTTTTGATTTTGATTGGTTTATAAATTATGTTTGAAGGAAATTAAAGTTATTTATACAAACTTAGGGGTCGTTTGGTAGGCCGCATTAGAAGAAATGGATCATGTATTATGTAAGTATTATGTTTGGTAGCAATTTCGGCCTATGTATAGTTAATCCATGGATTAGTTATACCTCCGGTATTATAGGATGTATTACTAATACCTTCCATTTGGAGGTATTAGTAATACACATGATATAATACCATGTGATAAGTCTATGTAAAGACAAAAATATCCCTCAAATCATTTTAATTATTTTGTTTAGTTTCTTGATGTTAGATTTATCTTTGTACTAGTAAATTTATTTAAATAAATTAGCTTACAAATTATTTAAAGAGAGTTGTTTGTTACTAAATAAATCTAATACAAATCAATTCAAATTTGAAATGTGAGTTGCTTATTTGTATATAAAATTTGTGATCTTAATTGAATATATATATATATATATATATATATATATATATATATATGTATTGTGTGGTTTTCTAATTATTTGTATTTTGAACAATTTAAAAAATTACATACATATTAAAACTACAACTTACAATTTTTATGTGTAAATGTAGATGGTTTTTGGTTTTCAAAAAGCTATTCTTGGTGACGACATTATTATCGCTGACAAAAATGTTGCACACGTGTATACGGCCCCCTGATAGGACTGTGACCTAACTATGACCTAACTATATCGGTTGAAAAGTAGCTAGTCTCTGACAAAGGTGCTATTCAGTTCGCTAATCCATTTATATGCGATGAAGGTGGAACATATTTCTCTCTAATCTCCTTTCATCCGTTCACTTAGTACTCAGTAGCAGCTCCCGTATTCGCGATTCGCGAGGGTTGAAAATGGATTTCAGACAATATGAACAACAATAACTCGACATTCTCAAGTTCACCAATTGCATTGGGGACAAGTATACGTCAGTTCCATAGATCAAGGCTTTCAAGGACTCCTGAGTTGGTGATTTGTCACCAGGCATTATGAACATAAAGTCCCAGGGTATGGAATCCCAGAAAGAGGCTGGACCAACTTAAATGAGCTATGATAGATTTTTTATGATCTAACATTCTTGCCAATACATTATCTTCATTTTGCTTTGGATTGTAATCTCTAATGAAAAATGTAGCTCCATGAGCAAAAGCTCCTATCATGATGAATCCTGCGATATATTGGTGGTGGGTATATAATGCAGCTTGAGTAGTAAAGTCTTGTGCTATGAATGCATAAGCAGGTAAATAGTACATCTGTTGAGCTATCAAAGAAGTAATAACCCCTAAAGAAGCTAGAGCAAGACCTACTTGAAAATGAAGCGAATTGTTGATTGTGTCATAAAGGCCCTTATGTCCACTCCCCAATTGTCCCCCCGAGGAATATACGATAAGGAGATATTGGATTTGATTTGAGTAAACATAGACATAATTAGTAAATGATCAAATGGTCATTCTATTGTTTTAGTTTTTCAATTACTTTTGTTGGAAATGTAGTCAAACATAACAATTTTAATAACTATCAGAAATGACTGGTCTTCTAATTGATAATTAAAATGATGAGTTTCGAACTTTCCTTGTAACTTTTAATTATATCATTATGCATATAATCTAAACTGAATATGTAGATTTTGTATACAAAATTAATTGAACTTCAAAAAAGGAAAAATAATAAGTTTTGGTCTATTTAATATTTTTCTTTCCATATTCCTACCACAACTTTGGAAAGTAATTAAAATCTAATACACTATAAAAGACCAAGCTAGCCTCATGTATTGAAATCATTCATTCATAGATTTCTCCATTTTCTTTGTCATGTCTTCAGAAAAGCTCATAATTCTTAAAACTAGCGATGGTGAGGAATTCAAACTAGACAAGTCTGTAGCTGTAAAGTCAGAAGTCATCAAGAACTTAGTACAAGACGTTTATTGTACTTCTAATGTCATCCCATTGCTTAATGTTGATGGAAAAACAATGACAAAAGTGATTAAATATTGGAAGAAACATTCGGAGGAAGGTGTTACGGAAGTTCAGTTAAAGAATTTTGATCAGGATTTCTTGAAGATGAGCCACTCAGAATTATTTGATGTTCACTTGCCTGCTAGATATCTTGATGATAAACAGTTGGAGGAGGTAATAATCCAAGAATCTTTTGATAGGATCACAAGGAAAACACTAGAGGAAATACGTGAAGTATTTGGTATCGTGAATGATTATACTCCAGAGGAAGAGGAGCAAGTTCGTAGAGAGAATGCTTGGGCTTTTAAATGATTTTATAATATTTTTGTTATTTCCTTAGCTATAACCTATTTTTATTTTTATATTTATTTTATTTCTGTTAGTTCTATCCTCTGTTGTTCCTTATTGAAGAAATATTGTTCGATTTTGAATGATTTATAAATTATGTTGGAAAGAAATTAAAGCTAGTTGTATTATTCAAAAAAGAACATTCATTCAAATGGTGGAAAGATAAATTTGATATCTCAAAAAAAGTATCTAAATTTATTCTTTCAGTAAATTTGAGTTCTTTTCTTTCAAAGCATATCCAATAGACATGATATGTCTTCTTGATTTATTCCCATAATTTAAATTCTAGAAAGCCTCTTAACATAGATTTTTCTATGAAGTTACACATAAAACAACAAAAATGATTTTTGGTACTCGGGAATCCTCCTTTGAAAGACTATTTAAATTGCAAAACTAATATTGAAATTATCTAGCTAAAATTACACTTTCAGTTTATCTTTAGAAATACTATAAAGTATCTTCATATATTATAAGTGTAACACCCCTAAATATTGACCAAGAGTCGCATGTCGATTTACCATTGCTTAATTACTACAATATGTTTTATTCTCATTTTGGAAACTTGAAGTTTTGTGATAATTGAAAACTTGCTTAACATAAATTGTGATCGTAATTTAAGGTATTGTATTGAGGTATTTTCGTAATATTCTAATTAGAATTATGTATAACTTTATAAGGAGGTGAGGGATATATATATATAGGTGTATATGTATGCATTTTGGGCAGCACACAACTATTTGAGCTGCCACCTTTTGGAGACAGTTGTGCATTGTGATAAACATCACTTTTGAGACTATATTTTGATACCTCTTCTAGTCAAATTAGTCTTACCTGAAGTATAAGAACCTTAGAACATTATCTAACAAGTTGTTCTTCAAAATCACAAAAGAAAAGCTTGGCCCTTTTGGCTGGAATTCGATACACACACTTTTTTTGGTAAGTGGTAAAATCTATTTAGGAGCTGGGTAGTGTTTAGTATTTAAAGCATAACTTGAGTTATAGAACTTCGTTTACAGTGAATAAATATGATCTGGAAAGATAATTCGTATACCTACAACTCTTATGTTTATGTAAAACTCTAATTTAGTTGTTAAGGATTCGAAATATGGGACGCAACATAGGACAAGTTCTGTCTAGAGTTCGAAAGTAGAAATCTTGTATGGACAATTGTTAGTATTTTGAATATATATGTTTGTACATAATATATTTTTCGGTGATTCTTGTTTGTTTTCAACCTTATGAGATGCACCTACATCTTTCATGAGGTTATAAAGTCTATTTTTACCGTTTTCCTTTTCAAATCTAAGTTGCGACATAAGGTACTAGACTGGCCAGAATCATTGTTTTGGGAGCATAGTCGTATTTGTACAGGCTAAGCTTACTTGTGATGATAATCCTGTTTTCCTTTGACATTATTGAGATACTAGGAATTAAAGAAGTTTTTTAATTGTATTTTTAAGGTTGTATATACTCGTGAACAAGTTGAGGACCTTGATACGTTGGTTGGTCTACAGTTTGAACTCGCGAAGTTATGTTGGACTGTTTCTTTGCTAAAGCACTGAGGTTTGTGTATAAAATTGTACTTGCACTCTTTTAACTGCTGGTAAATGTGAAAGTTGATCTTGATACCTTGGTTACCTGTTGTCACTTTGCATTGTCGTGTTGGTATCCTTTACAATGTTAAAGACGATTGTGTAGCTCGCCCACTTGTACAGATTATTTGATCACTTGGCACTCTTGTTGGGACCTTGTCCTTCTTGTGGCAGTGACTTTGTCACTATTGGCATGCCTCTTGATTCGGATCATTTTCCATCTTGACTCTAGATTTTTAGTCCGTCTTAAGAATGGAAGTTGTCCATTTTAAGTACGAACTAGAAAGCCATTTTTAATATGGTTCTTGGTTCTCTTGATTATTGGGCTTTGAACCTTCTTGATACAGGGCATCGGCCCTTCTTGATACCTGCTTGTGCTTGGTGTGACGACATGATGTATATATTGGGCGAGCCTTGTTATCGAATCTCTTGGAAAATGGTGCTATGAGCGTTCTTGACATTTGGATCTTTAAATATCTAACTTGATACTCTTATTATATTGTCTACTTGATTTAATTATTATGTTTCAATGGTGCTGCCCATGAATTGAGAAAGTTAACTTGGTGAATCGGATGGCTCCGAACCTATAGTTTTTACACCACTAAGCTATATTCTTAGCGATAGTTGTTTCTATCGTAGGGAATGATCGAGAGGAGGCGTGAAGTGGGCCGTTGGAGATGGAGATTTTGAGAGCTTTAAGGAAGATCACATTTGCATATAGGCATCTATATTTTGTATAAACCTTGGGACTTGTACATGATCTATCTGTTGTATATTTATATGAAATTTTGAGGACTCAGTTGATCATGTCACCACGGGTTGTAACATAAGTATGGCTCTATGTTTTGTTCTTTTGGGTGTGTAAACCCAAGTCTTGTAATATATTAAATGTACCACTAATTTTGAATGATTGTGTGAAGCATGAACGACCTAGTTTGGGTACTCGAAAGTTGGTAATATTCTTTTTATGTCATTTTTACAAGTGTGAGGACAATATATGCATAAAAATCTCGTGAGTTATTAGTTTATATTATTTTGGAAGGGTCGCTACAAGTATTGGTATCAGTGCCTAGGTTTGTTGTTCTAGGACTTTTGCTGTGAATTACTTGTATACTTGTTCGATTCCGAAAAAGGTTCTATTTTGATTATTTGTTCACTTACATGGTTTATAGTATTTTATCGCATGTAGAGTGCACATGCATCATGTACATGTCCCTAATGCAATGTGATCTTCCCTTTTGAAGGAATTAAGTTATGGCCTCTTCTTCTGACCGGCCTATGGAAGCTGATCGTGATGGTTCGGGTACCTCTTTGCCCCAACCTCATGCACTAGAAGAGGTTGGAGAACCTTTCTCAAATCAATATGTTCCCCACACTAGTGGGTCTGAAGTGGGAAACCATCAGGGTGTAAGAGTTGGTTCACATCCTCACATGAGTCGTGGTACTTAAGCCATGAATCCTCCTTTTCAACAAATGGATGTATTCTTCCACCACATGGCTGAAGCGATGCATGATCCCAACGTGATTAACTTTGAGAAAATGAGGAAATTTGGTGGTGTGGAGTTTGAAGGCATTGTTGATCCCACTGATGCTGAACAATGGCTGGAGCGCATAGAGAGGGTGTTTGAGCAGTTGGAGTGTTCAGATGTTGCCAATTTTAAGTATGTTATTTCACTATTACAAAAGGATGCTTACAATTGGTGGGTAAGTGTTCAAAATGCCAAGGTATAACCTCCTGTTCTTACTTGGGATGATTTTCTTAGGGAATTTCGTATGAAGTATGTTCCACCTACTTATTGTGATGCAAAGAGAAAGGAGTTTTGAATTTAAGACAACGAGGCATGTCTATTGCTGAGTACCAATAAAAGTTTCTAAGGCTCTCTCGTTACACTAGAGGTATTATTAAAGAGGAAAAAGGTAAGTGCAGGAAATTTGAAGATGGTTTAAATGATTGCATTAGAAAGAATGTGACGATCCTGCAACATGAGAACTTTTGTAAGTTAGTGTCTGTTGCTTTTACTTGGGAACGACTTGATAAAGAAGAAGCTAGTAGAAATCAAAACAAATTCCGAAAGCCTAGACCAAATTTTGGGGGTCCATAAAAAAGGGGAAGGTTTGATAATTCTAAGACTGGTAGTGATAACAGGCCACCGCAACGAAAGCAAAACAGATCAGATTTTCTACAACTAGCACTCCAAATTATGGCCAAGGCAAACCTTGTGTTCCCACTTGTCCGCAATGTGGGAAGAATCATTAAGGTACTTGCAGGAGAGCTTCTGGTGCATGTTTCAATTGTGGGAGCTTTGATCATAAAGTGAAGGATTGTCCTAATCCTAATAATGCTCCTTCCTTGAGAACTGAAGGATCATTTCATAAGCCTTCTATTAATCTTCCTCAAACTAATAGAGGTGTAAAACCTTAAAACATCCAAGCAGCAGGTACAAGTGGATCTAATCAAGCTAGTGGACAAAGGGCTACTGCACGTGTTTATGCTATGAGGCAGAGGGATGATCAAGATGGACAAGACGTGGTTGTTGGTAAATTTCACTTATTTGGATTATGTGTGTTTACATTGATTGATCTGGGTTCTACACATTCCTATATTTGTTCATCACTTGTTCTTCCTGAAAATGTGAAATCTGTGAAACTTAATTATGATGTGCTGGTTGAAAGTCCTTTGGGTTATCAAGTGGTGTGTAATCGAGTTTACCAAGATTGTCCCTTCGTGATTCAAAACCTGGTCTTCCCTGCTGATTTGATTGAAATGCCTTTCAAGGATTTTGATGTTATTATCGGGATGGATTGGCTTTATAAATATCATGTGGTGGTAGATTGTAGGTCTAAGCATGTGAATTTTAAAGATCCGACATTTTCACACATCATTGTACAAGGTGACAGATCATTGACATCTAGTATTATTTTTGCGGCCTTGGCAAGAAAGTTGATGCATCAAGGGTGTGGGGCATACCTTGCTCACATAGTTGATACACGGTTGGAGAGTCCTTGTATCAAGGACATACCTGATGTAGGTGATTTCTCAGAAGTCTTCCCAGAAAACCTTCCTGGATTGCCACCGAAAAGAGAGGTTGAATTTCCAATCGAGCTTATTCCTGGATCCACCCCTATTTCTATCACTCCTTATAAAATGGCTCCGACAGAATTAAGAAAATTGAAAGCTCAATTGCAAGAACTTCTTGAGAAAGGTTTTATTCGACCTAGTGTTTCTCCTTGGGGAGCCCCTGTTTTATTCGTAAAGAAGAAATATGGCACGCATAGGCTTTGTATTGATAGACAATTGAACAAATTAACAATCAAGAAAAGATATTCACTACCAAGGATCGATGACTTGTTTGACCAACTGAAGGGTGCTAAAGTATTCTCAAAGATTGATTTAAGGTTTGGGTATCACCAACTTCGTGTTAGAGAGAAAGATATTCCTAAAACTACTTTTAGAACTCGGTATGGTCATTATGAATATTTGGTGATGCCATTCGGATTGGTAAATGCTCCTGCGGTATTCATGGATCTAATGAATCGAGTATTCAAGCCTTATCTTGACCAGTTTGTGGTTGTTTTTATAGATGATATTTTAATATTTTCCAGAAGTAGTGAAGACCATGATAAACACCTCCGGATTATTTTGCAAATTTTGACGGAGAAAGAACTTTATGCTAAACTTTCCAAGTGTGAATTTTGGCTTGATGAAGTGACGTTTCTGGGACATGTTGTATCAGCCGAAGGCGTGAAGGTGGATCCTAGTAATATACAAGCAGTTGTTGAATGGAGACCTCCCAAAAGTCCAACTGATGTAAGAAGTTTCTTAGGCTTAGCAGGATACTACAAAAGATTTGTGAAAGGCTTTTCCATTATCACCTCTCCTTTGACTAAGCTCTTGCAGAAGGAAGTAAAGTTTATTTGGGATGACAAATACCAAGAGAGCTTTGAAACTCTCAAATCCTTGTTGACTCAAGTGCCTATACTTACTCTACCAATTAAAGGGAAATAGTATGTAGTATACAGTGATGCTTCTCACAATGGTCTAGGATGCATTTTGATGCAAGAATGGAAGGTTATTTCTTATGCCTCTCAGAAATTTAAACCGCATGAATTGAATTATCCTACTCATGATCTTGAACTTGCTGCTATAGTCTTTGCTTTAAAAATATGGCGGCATTATTTGTTTGGAGAGAAATGCCATATATTCACTGATCATAAGAGCTTAAAGTACTTGGGTACTGAGAAGGAGCTAAACCTTCGACAACGTAGATGGCTTGAACTCATCAAGGATTACGACTGCACGATTGATTATCATCCAGGTAAAGTCAATGTGGTTGCAGATGCCTTAAGTCGAAAATCCTTCGCAAGCATTTCCTTGAGTCCTTTACCTTTTCTTCTTGAGTTAAGAGCCATGAATGTTTGTTTTACACCTGATTCAAATGGTTCAATTATTGCTAATTTGCAAGTAAAGCCAATATTACTTGAACAGGTGAAGGAAGCACAAAAGTTAGATGAGAAACTTGTAAAACTGACCAGAGAAGTTCAAAATGGGGAAAAGCTTGATTTTACATTAACAGAGGATGGTGTCTTATTTTATCAGAACAGGTTATGCGTCCCTAATGATGACAAATTAAGGAGAAAAATACTGAATGAAGCACATACTTCACCATATGCAATGTGTCCTGGAGGTACAACGATGTACCAGACCATCAAATAACATTATTGGTGCAATGGTATGAAGAGAGACATCGCGGAGTTCATTTCTAAATGTTTGGTTTGTCAATAAGTAAAGGCAGAACATCAGGTCCCAGTTGGTTTACTACAGCCCTTGTCGATACCGAAATGGAAATGGGAGAGAATAATTATGGACTTTTTTTCTGGACTTCCTCGCACCCAAAGAAATCATAATGCAATATGGGTGATTGTGCAAGCTAACCAAGAGTGCTCACTTCTTAGCAATCAGGATGGATTACTCACTTGAGCGTTTAGCCGAATTGTATACTAATGAGATCGTAAAACTAAATGGGATCCCTTTGTATATTGTATCTGACCGAGACCCAAGGTTTACATCTAGATTTTGGGGTAGCTTGTAGGAAGTTTTGGTTACTAAGCTGAAATTTAGCACTTCGTTCCATCCTCAAACAGACGGCCAGTCGGAAAGAGTAATACAAATTTTGGAGGATATGCTTCGAGCTTGCATTATGGAGTTTGAGGGTAGTTGGGACAAACACTTGGCTTTGATAGAATTTGCTTACAATAAAAGTTATCAATCGAGTATTGGAATGCCTCCCTATGAAACCTTGTACGGAAGGAAATGTCGGACCCCTCTTTGTTGGAGTGAAGTTGGTGACAGAAAGCTTGTTGGTCCTGAAATTGTGCAACAAACAGAGGACAAGGTAAAAAATATCAAGGATCGTCTAAAGATTTCTTCGGATAGATAAAAGTCGTACGCTGATCTTAAAAGGCGTGACATTGAATATCAAGTGGGAGATAGAGTATTCCTAAAGGTGTCTCCATGGAAAAAGATTATGAGATTTGGCCAAAAAGAAAAACTTAGTCCCCGATTTATTGGACCTTATGAGATAGTTGAAAGGGTTGGACCAGTTGCATATAAATTAGCTTTGCCATCGGAGTTAGAGAAGATCCACAATGTCTTTCATGTTTCTATGCTCAGAAGATATCGTTCTGATCCATCGCATGTTCTTTCGGTTCAATCTATTGAGATTAATCCTGACTTGACTTATAATGAAGAACCTATCCGAATTGAAGCTCGAGAAGTAAATAAACTTAGAAACAAGAGAATCCCCTTAGTAGAGGTACTTTGGAGGAACCATTCTGAAAAGGAAGCTACCTGGGAAAGAGAAGAAGACATGAGGACCCAGTATCCACACTTGTTCCGGGACTAGTGTAAGATAAATTTCGAGACAAAAATTCTTTAAGAGGGAGAGAGTTGTAACACCGCTAAATATTAACCAAGAGTCGCATGCCGATTTACCGTTGCTCAATTACTACAATATGTTTTATTCTCATTTTGGGAACTTGAAGTTTTGTGATAATTGAAAACTTGCTTAACATAAATTGTGATCGTAATCTAAGGTATTGTATTGGGGTATTTTCGTAATATTCTAATTAGAATTATGTATAACTTTATAAGGAGGTGAGGGATATATATATATAGGTGTATATGTATGCATTTTGGGCAGCACACAACTGTTTGGGCGGCACCTTTTGGAGACAGTTGTGCATTGTGATAAACATCACTTTTAAGACTATATTTTGACACCTCTTCTAGTCAAATTTGTCTCACCAGAAGTATAAGAACCTTAGAAAATTATCTAACAAGCTGTTCTTCAAAATCACAAGAGAAAAACTTGGCCCTTTTGGCTGGAATTCGGGACACACACTTCTTTTTGGTAAGTGGTAAAATATGTTCTGGAGCTGGGTAGTGTTTAGTATTTAAAGTATAACTTGAGTTATAGAACTTTGTTTACAGTGAATAAATATGATCTGGAAATCGTATTTGTATACCTACAACTCTTATGTTTATGTAAAACTCTAATTTAGTTGTTAAGGATTCTAAATATGGGACACAACATAGGACAAGTTCTGTCTAGAGTTCGAAAGTAGAAATCCTGTATTGACAACTGTTAGTGTTTTGAATATATCTTTTTGTACAAAATATTTTTTGCGGTGATTCTTGTTTATTTTCAACTTTAAGAGATGTACCTACATCTTTAATGAAGGTTATAAAGTATAGTTTTGCCATTTTCCTTTTCAAATCTAAGTTGCAACATAAGATACTAGGCTGACCAGAATCACTGTTTTGGGAGCATAGTTGTATTTGTACAGGCTAAGCTTACTTGTGATGATAATCCTATTTTACTTCGACATTATTGAGATACTAGGAATTAAAGAAGTTTTTTAATTGTATTTTAAGGTTGTATATACTCGTGAACAAGTTGAGGACCTTGATACGTTGGTTGGTCTATGGTCTGAACTCGCGAAGTTGTGTTGAACGGTTTCCTTTCTAAAGCACTGAGGTTTGTGTATAAACTTATACTTGCACTCTTTTAACTGCTGATATATGTGAAGGTTGATCTTGGTACCTTGGTTACCTCTTGTCACTTTGCATTGTCGTGTTGGTATCCTTTACAATGTTAAAGACGGTTGTGTAGCTTGCCCACTTGTACGGATTGTTTGATCACTTGGCACTCTTGTTGGGACCTTGTCCTTCTTGTGGCTGTGACTTTGTCACTATTGGCATGCCTCTTGATTCGGCTGATTTGCCATCTTTACTCTGGATTTTTAGTCCGTCTTAAGAATGGAACTTATCCATTTTAAGTACAAACTAGAAAGCCATTTTTAATATGGTTCTTGGTTCTCTTGATTATTGGGCTTTGATCCTTCTTGATACAGAGCGTCGGCCCTTCTTGATTCCTGCTTATAATTGGTATGACGACATGATGTATTTATTGGGCGAGCCTTGTTATAGAATCTCTTGGAAAATGGTGCTATGAGCGTTCTTGACATTTGGATCTTTAAATATCTAACTTGATACTCTTATTATATTGTTTACTTGATTTAATTATTATGTTTCAATGGTGCTGCCCATGAATTGAGAAAGTTAACTTGGTGAATCGGATGGCTACGAACCTATAGTTTTTACACCACTAAGCTATATGCTTAGCGATAGTTGTTTCTATCGTATGGAATGATCGAGAGGAGGCATGATGCGGGCCATTGGAGATGGAGATTTTGAGAGCTTTAAGGAAGATCACAATTTGCATATAGGCATCTATATTTTGTATAAACCTTGGAACTTGTACATGATTTATTTGTTGTATATTTATATGAAATTTTGAGGACTAAGTTGATCATGTCACCATGGGTTGTAATATAAGTATGGCTCTATGTTTTGTTCTTTTGGGGTGTGTAAACCCAAGTCTTGTAATATATTAAATGTACCACTAATTTTGAATGATTGTGTGAAGCATGAACGACCTAGTTTGGGTACTCGAAAGTTGGTAATATTCTTTTTATGTCATTTTTACTAGTGTGAGGACAATATATGCATAAAAATCTCGTGAGTTATTGACTTATATTATTTCGGAAGGGTTTCTACAATAAGTATTTAAATAAAACAACAAAAATAGTAATAATAACGTAAGTTGGACTCTAAATTAATTATATGAAATTTCTTAAAATTCTTACTTGATTTACCAACACAATTAACCCGACCATAATTTAACTTCATTTTCAACATCATTGAAGCAACATACATACACCATTGAACTCCTTTTAAGACAATTAGTCCGAACATAATTTAATTTTCTATATTTCTCCGTCCATCCAAATACAATTAGTTGATTGACTACGTTAAATACCTAATATATTTTAGACTACCTAGACAACTGAAATTTCGTGATTTTTGACGTCCAACTCAATTTCATATAATTAATTAGAACAAGATAGAAAAATCATGAAATTCCTTTTTAATACAATGATATATGATTTAAATGTCATTTTAGAACTATACTGACTGTCAACGTTCTAAAATTGATACTAATGTATGACAATTAATAAACTATGATTCAGGGTTCTGGTGTTGGAGCTTAAAAATGATGAATGACTTGATTGACACAACAGTACATCTTGCAGGCCTAGGGTAATAACAGGTGGGCTAAATATATTACAACAGAAGAAATCAATTATTACTATTGCTATGAAGTAATTTGTGTAATATTCCAAATTTTAGTACAATATTTACTAGGGCTTCTCAATTAAATATATCAAAGGACAATTTTTTATTAATTTAAATGGTCGTATGTATATGTAATGTATCGATATTTTATAAATAATATATAATTGTTGGCATTTGTCTCAAAATTTATGCTGAAATGTCAAAAGTGTTGATCTAAGCTTGGTATCAGCATTACCTAAATAAAATAATCTTTGATTTTATAAATTTACTAGCACTCAACATATTTATATCAAATTAATAAATTATACGGAAAAGATCCAAAAATATTCTTAGACTATTCGAAATGCTTTGAATATACCCCCGCATTCATCTATTTGGCAAAAAATACCCCTCAGTCAGCCTTTTTTGACATATTTTTTCCTTAAAACTTAATTGATTTTTTAAAGTCATTATTATTACTATTATTTATTATGTGGCGTCTTCCTATATGACAAAATTAAATCTCCTTCACACCCTGAGCCTACACCCTGGGCGGGACTGGCACTCGAGAACCATTGCTTGCCCCAAGCAAACCCTTGGCATGGCTTACTTACTCAGCAGAAGAGTCTAAGCATTATTACAACGATCAAATGTATTTCTACTCAACTGTTTAATAAAATAACTTAGAACGTTTAAAAGTCAAACATTCAACTTTGCCAAAGTGGCAACTCAAGTCTTAACATGTGATAATGAAAATGAAAAAACTAAAGAACTAACATCTCACTGTCTATCTATGAAGCCTCTAAACAACTGAGATGGATATCGGAACAAGATCCACGACATCCTAATGAACTAAAATGATAAAGTACTGAAAAGGGGGGGATCCTCCGGAGGCAAGGAGGCTCACCAACAACTCTGAAGCTCAACTGGATCAACAATGCGCTGGATGCTGATCTTGGTTACCTGTGTCTGCATCATAAGAAGATGCAAATCAAATCGCATCAGTATATTGAATGTACGAGTATGCAAGGGTAATTCTAAAACAAGACATAAGCTTGAAAGAAATATGAAAGGAATACTTACCTTGGGTTTACTCAACTCATGAATAACTCAACTCAAACTCAAAATAAAACAACAATAATGGTGCAGTTTATACAAAGCGTTTAAAACAGTGGTAGCAACTCAATTTGTTAAAGAAATGCAATAATAACTCGGTTTACATATAAAGTAATATAATATTGTGGGAGTTTCTCTAACCGACAACCATCACTATGAGCCTAAGTGATGATAAAACGTTTCGCCCACGCTGCCAGAACTGTCCTATACTTTGCCGTCATATAGAACGCCTCAACTAAGTGGATCCACTAGTCTACGCTAAAAAGCACTAAGGAATCATCTATAAGTATGATCATTTCTACCCATGATGGCTATATGGTTTATGGAGACTTGAGTTATTATGAACTCGCGTTCCCATATCGGTGTTCAATACTAATCCCAAGATATATTCAGCTCATTTGTTTTAAAAACAAAACTCTTTCTGTAATTTGAGATAATTACTCAAGAGCTCTCTTGGAAATCGGTGTTTCCTTTCTCTCTCAAATGTGAAAACAATTTAACTCTTGAGAATACTTAGTTCCCGTATAATCTTTAAAGAAATAAACTTTACTCTTACTCTTTACTCACTAAAAGCTTAAGTCTTAAAACAAAGTTAAAACGTTTGCAAAAGACTTTTGAAATGACTCTAAGAATTCTCTAGACTTAGCTCTTAACTTTCCTTGAATTTGAATTTATGGATTCAAGGATTGTGATTTATGATAGAAAGGATCTCATGATGTTTATGAGTGTTTTTAGATAGTTAAACATGAGAAATGATCAAGAAATCACTGTCTGGAAACTAGTCCGTGGCGCGGAGATACATTTAAATATTTGGTCGCGAAATTAATTTTGAGGCAGAACGGTCCGTCACCGCTCCATGACGCGAGGAAGAATTTTCCCACCCTGAGGAACAGGTCCGCGTCGTGGACCTGGTACCCAGATTCACCCGACTTTTTCCTTCTTCGTTTTCCAGTCCCAATTCGCCTAAACTCGGTTCTTTTTTCCAAATTCTCTTTAGATTTAGATACCCAGTAAATGTACCTAAGAACCTAACTCAAAACAACTCTATAATTCGACGTAATAATCTCAAAAACTTCTCAATCTCAGCCCAATCCAAGAACGAAAATAGTTTCAAGAACACATATCAAGAACATCAAACTTTCAACCTTTTTAGGATGACGTCACGCTGAAATAAACATGTTTGGAACGTGTGTGAACGAACCCAAAGTTATGAAATTCTCATATACCTCGTAGGATTGAATCCTTGGCGAAATCCACAACCAAACTCGCAAGAACTTGACGAATCTTGAACTTTCTTCTCCTTTCCTCCTCTTTTCTCTTCTCTTAAAGCCCTAGTGTAATTCTCAATAGCATAAACTGAACTAACTCAGTTTAGCCCCGAATAATTTACTAAAAACTAATTAATTTAATTGGGTATGGAAAAGATCAAAATATCCTTCCAAAATCCGGTTTTGACTTTCCATATCTAGACACCCCAACTTCAAATGAACATATCTCACTCATACGAACTCGGAATTGAGTAAACTCGGCGGCGTTGGAAATATAATTCAAAGATAATTCATACGTATCTTGTAGCACACCTAAATTATCCTGAGCTAGGAGTTATGGTCGTTTTAAGTTGACCCAAAACTCAAACTTAACATAACTTAACCAATTTTCCAGATTTTTCATTCTTTCCTAAAATGACTATTTCTAATTCTAGTTCTTTCTACTTCTTTCAAATAGCGAGATTTTACATTTGTACTGGACGAGGCGATATCCATAAGGTCATAAACCATCAAGAATATGGTTTAAGACGATTGTGTTTCAAACGGCATTCCCATGCCTAATGTCGATAGCAAAATAATGACCAAAGTGATTGAATATCGGAAGAAACATTCAGAGGAAGACATCTCCAAAGACATAGTGTTGGAGTTTGACAAGGCTTTTGTGAAGGTGCACCACTCGATTTTGCATGCTCTTATCTTAGCTGTTAATTTTCTTAACTATAAGGAGATATTGGATATGATGTGTCAAGAAGTTGCCGATAAAGGAAAAACACCATAAGAAATACGTAAAAAAATTGATATCAAGAATGATTTTACTCCCGAGGAAGAAGATGAGATCCGGAAAGAGAATGCTTGGGCTTTTGAATGATTTTATAACATTACTGTTATTTTTTGTTCATTTTTTATTTTAGAATTAAAACGGTCTAGTTACCTATATTTTATTTTATTTTATTTAGTTATATATTATGTTGTTCATTTTTATAGAATTGATCTTCGATTGTGATTGATTTATAAATTATATTGAAAAGAAATTAAAGTTATTTATACAAACAACTTCGTGATTGAAAATAGAGTCTAACTATTGAACTTATAAGCAAACAAATTATTGATTATGCTTGAAATATCAATAAAATATTTATTAGCTATAATTTTACCTAACCATTAAATTAATAGTTCTTGCTCTCTCATTGTTACAAGAAAATTAAATTGAATATTGATTCAAGATTCGAATTGCAAAAAAATGCTTTTGAAGGATTTAAAAAAAATGATTATTAAGAAATAAATATTGAGATACTCAAAAAAAATTAAGATAATTTAGAAATAAATTATGAGATAATCAAACAAGATAGAAATAATAAAACAAACATATTAAAACAAGAGAGTATTTAACTCAATCCCGTGTTGTGCTTTAAATTAGAATTCGAACCATCTTCTATTGTACCTTTTTATAGAATTGTTGTTTGTTTTTATTGATTTATGAATTATGTTGAAAATAAATTAAATCTATTTATATTAAATTTGAAAAAAAATAATCATTCGTATAGTTGAAAGATGAATTGGATATTTCAAAATGAAATATCTATATTTAATTTATTAATAATTTTGGGTTATTTTCGTTCAAGGCATATTCAATGGACTTGATATATTTTCTCAATTAATTGCCACAATTTAAACACTGAAAAATCTCTTCACACAGTTTTTTTAAAGTCACTCATAAAACAACAAAAATGATTTAAATATTAAAAAATTCTTTAAAAGACTATTAAAGTTTAAAACTTAAAAAACAAGAGAGAAACATTATGGAGTTTCTTTTTTAATACAATGTTATATTGATCTACATATCACTTTTAAAAATTTATTAATAATGTTAATTGGTGCTAGAGCTTAAAAAAACTCTCCGTATAGAAAAATTATTAGTAGGAAGCGCTATAGTCCGAGTGAGGTCCTACTTCGCGCAAATTCGAATTAATTAAACTTTAATGCGGATATTAAATACTGAGTGAAGAAATTAAAAAATAATGATTGGAGGAACGCATATATGTATCATCTTTCATTTTGCACAACATATAGTGCATCTTGCAAGGTAATAGTGGAAGAGCTTAAAATATTACAGCAGAAATCAATTGTTACAATTGTATGAAAAAAATACCAGTAATATTCCAAATTTTAGGGCAATATTTACTACGCCTTCTCAAGTAAATGTATCATTGACAAAATTCTTATTAATTAAATGACTATATGTATATGTAATGTCTCGATATTTTATAAATAGTTTAAGATTGTATATATGTATGATGTATAACTATAAATTAGATATGTATAAATAATCACAAACATATTTATGTAATATTTATAAATTACAACACATCTTCCTCACGAGTTGATTTTTTTTCAATACCGACTAGCTCAAATCTCCTCTAAATAGTCCTAAATTATAGATATGAACAAATCTCAATGTTTCGATTCTTTTAATATATTATATATTCACTAGAAATGATTAATTTACATTTGCGGTAGATCAAAATTTAAATTTTGAGATTCAAAATGTTTTAATAAATGATTTCAATGGACATCTGATTCAAATCTCCTCTAAACTATCCTAAAATATAGATATCATTAGCTCCTCTCAATATTTCTATTCTTTAGATATATTATTCAATCAAAATAATTTATAGTTGTGATGATGTCAAATTTTATTTCTTTAAACTTAACCAATTGCCGGAAGAAGATTTGAGTAGACATAGACATAATCAGTAAATGATCAAATGGTCATTCTATTGTTTTAGTTTTTCGATTACTTGTATAAAAAATGTAGTCAAACAGAGTGATTTTAACAACTATCAGAAATGACTGGTCTTCAAGTAAATGATTAAAGAAACAATGAGTTTAGAACTTTCCTTGTCACTTTTAATTATATCATTATCATAATAATCTAAATTTTGCAAAGCAAATTAATTAAACTTCAAAAATGGAAAAATAATAAGTTTAGGTCTATGTGATATTTTGCTTTCCATATTCCTACCACAACTTTGTGTCACGACCCAACCCACCGTGCCGTGCGGAAACCCACTCTAACACCTAACTAGGAGAACCTTCATATCCCAATAATTAAACAGGCAAAAAGTTAAAAGAAAACAGAGATAAATATAATAATATGATTTTAAAACAATATCCTTAGACACATTTTTGGTTAAAACTTTGTAAAGTAATTTAACAATTCCCAAGGATCTAGTCTAAACAGGTACAAGAGCTACTAAGAGTACATCTGAACAAGATAAACAAAAGACACAGCTCCCACCATGCGGAAGGAAGAATAGAAGCTGCTGGAGAATTTCCTCATCTTCACCTGATGAAACATCACCAACCTGCATCCAAACTATGTCAAAAGACATAGCAAGAGTAGTATTAGTACAAAACACACGTACTGGTAGGCAACATCGGTCAACCCGACGCCCACCACATAACTTAAGAAATCAACTAGTAAGATCATGACATAAACCACTAGCTTCTCCACCTTTACCCTCTCTTGAGATACCTCTAATTTACACCAGGTTCTTGATCATAGACTAACCGTTCTAATTTTATCGTATGTCCCCGAATTACACCCACAAGTATTCCAACTAACCGCTCACTTCACACCCTTACTTCCTCGTCACACTGCTCAACCATGGTCACCTAGTTCACTACATCAACTTCCTTACCACTAAACCAAATCTCTTTCCTCCTAAGCAAAAATCCACCTAAGCATATTTCATCACATACACTACCTCCATTTCTCGCCATTACGACACCCGAACAACCCTTCCTATCCATTACTTGCCCCTTGAACACTTTACCCTTCCACTATCCCCAACAAGATCGCTCATCATGAAGAACCATCAATATAAGTTGTCATACCTATACCTCTAAGTGCAACATATATAAGCCAATACAACAATATAATCACATACATATAAGGAACATATACAATATAAATTATCGCATGAGGAATAACAATCAATTTTCACATTCCTCGCCCTACACAATTAAGCAAATCATTGGTCCTCTCATGGAACCCAAACCCAAACAGTTAGCATACAGGAACGTGGTACCCGATCCCATAATTATGCTGGAACGTGGAAACCGACCCCATAGTTATGCCAGAACGTGGCAACGGATCCAAGTTAGTTATGCCAAAACGTGGAAACCGATCCATTCAACATATCACAATCACAATCACAAGTATATCCTCATAATTATATAAAACAATTCATGACCCATGACATTCGTCATTCACATATTCTCATTTACAACAAATGTGATCAACAATGCGACATTTGTATACCCACACATATCATAATGAAGCAAGAAGAGCATACATCACTAAATCATGGAATCACCCCCCCCCACAATGAATTATTCATCAACATACCTCATGCAACCCTAATTCGACCATATTCATCGGCTAAGGCTTCTTTCTAAGGTTTAAATCAATAATCATTCGGTGCACGAAGTCCTACGCATAAATCCTACCATCGATTCACATATAATATGTAGTGAGCATAGATTTAAATTACTCAATTCATAAAGCCTAGCCTACATGGGCGCCAAGCAGCTGCATGGAATTTTGGTCTTTGATTCTTGTTTTCGGAATTCGTGACGATGATCTTGACCAGAAATTCGCAATCCATCGACATCTTGACACCAAAAATCTCTCTTTACCTTCTTCCCAAGCTTTGAACAGCTTTTCTGAGGTTTCTAGGGTGTTTTACAACTTATTTAGGGATTTTAGAAAGATGGAGAAAATAGGATTTCTCATAATTTATATTATGCCTCGCCTATCCCGCCCTGGCGCCACCGCCCTAGCGGCAACAGGCCCGCTCTGGCAGGACAATGGCCCAGATTATTTTTTCCAGATTTTGGTTTTCCTAAATAACGACGGTTTGGGTCGTTACAATAGATACAAATTTACCCCTCGTTCGTCCCCGAATGACTAATGCGTGGATCATTATGTACCCTACATTGCAGTGTTTTTAAATAACCACTTGGTTCATTATGAATTTATGGTAGGGAATGGTTTTTTTTGTTTCTCAAGCCTGATTTACGATAGGTCCTATACCTTAAGAGACCGATTAGGGATATGACACAATGTTTGAGAAAAGAAATTTTGCATCCCAAATTACACAGTCTGACCCCGCAAGGGCGGCAGCCCTCTCACTGAGGCGGGCCGATGTGGCGAGATATCTCCCTCCATGGCGGGAGATCGAGAAAAGGGGAAATAGGAAAAAAATATTTTCCTCATTCTCCCTTTTTCAAACTCAAAACAACCCCGAAAAACTCTCTTGACTTGCTCATTCCAGACGACAATTAAAAGGTAATTTTTCGTATTCCTTACACTCCTTACTTTATTGATTACTTAACTACTCTTGCATGACATTAACGATTGATTAGAAATGGTTTTTGGGGGTCATTTTCGAAATGGACATAGGTTGCTTGATTTGTTTAAAAAAATGTAGCATGGTTACCTCCCTTATGTCACCAGCATTCTTGCAACGTCCTGGGCGTAAGGATTTTGTAAAAATACGGTTAAACCGATACAAAAATGGGTGGGAGAAGTTGAAGGGTCTATTGGTGTAAAACTCAAATTTAGGCCTCATTTAGGAGTTAGTTTACCAAAATGATTGTTTATTTATGTTCTAGGATAGTGTATATACTCTGATCTGCTGAAATTCTGTCGAAAATGGAGGTTTTGGGATGAAAAGGTGCCATCATCGCGCCTGGTGTTTGTCCTAGATGAAGGCCGCTCTGCCGGCCTTCATCCTGCTATGGCGGCCTTCATAATCCCGCCAAGGCGGGATTATGGCCGCTGTACGCCAGACAGTGGTCTGTACCCTCAACACTAAAATTTCTCTTTTCTTAATTTTTAGCCTTACCCCAACTATCCTATCGCATTCTAACTTATATTCCACTTATTGTAGGCTCTCTAAATAGTCCTAAACTTTAGACATAAAAAAATTTGATGTTTTATAAACGTAAAATAAATTATAAATTTATTATATAAAAAATAAAAAATGAAATTTAACCAAACTTATGAAATATGTTAATTAATTATTAAGAAATATAGTGGTAAATATGTCTATATGAAAAGGATATGTTAGTCTTGAGAAACATAATTTTTGTGTCACGACCCAGATCATCGTGATTGGCACCCATACTAACCCTCCGGTGGGAGAACCATTAATGCTAATTAATTAACCAACTCTAATCACATACTAATCATTAAATTATGGAAGTAAGTTAAATACTAAGGAAATAAATAAGGAGTTCCCATATACTCCAAACAAAAGTCTATCAGAACCTGAAAGTCAATGTACCAAAACATCTAAAGTTCAACAAGTCTAAACAAGAAGGGATACAACCCCAAACTAATAAACTAATAACTAACTAGAAATCTAAGTTCGAAATGGTGGACATAGACTAAAGAGAACCCATGGTAGCCTGGAAGAATTGAATCACCCTTGAATTCGAACGATCACTGATCTTCTAAGCGAGGTCTGTCAATGGCTGCTTGAAGATTCCCTGTACTCAACAAAGAAAGAGCAAGTGCAGTATCAGTACACAACCACAGTGTACTGGTAGGATCACGTGGCTATCCCACTAAGTGCAACATACAGAAGCCATTACAACAATATAATCACATGCATATATCGAACATAGACAATATTATAAATATTTACGAACAATGAACAACTTTGCATTTTTCAAGATACACAATTATGACAAGTCATTGGTCCTCTCATGGAACCCAAACCCAAACAGTTAGCATACCTGAACGTGGTACCCGATCCAATATTTATGCAGAATGTGGCAACCGATCCCATATTTATGCCGGAACGTGGCAATCGATCCAAGTTAGTTATGCCGAAATGTGGCAACCGATCCACTCAACAAGCCACAATCACAATCACAAGTACATTCTCATAATCATACAATCAAGTCATAATTCATGGCATTCATCAATTATACATCCTCCTTTACAGCAAGTGTGATCAATAATGCAACATCCACATACGTACATGTATCATAATGAAGCAAGACAAACATACATCACACAATCATAGAATCACAACCATCACCTACCTCAAAACAAGCTTGAAACCCTAAGAAACTTGATCCTTCCCTTTCTGGATTAGTTCCGCTTGTTCTTGGTCTACAAACAATCAATACAGTACGAGAATCAATAAACAATCACTAATTACCCAAATTGCTAAACAATTCTATGAAACCTAGATCATACCCATGATTTCAAGCACCCAAAATAGGGTTGTTTCCACCATATAATCTAGATCAAAACCCTTCCCCATCGATAATTATCCATTCTATTACGTTCTATGGATCAAAAAACATAGTCGCGGAGTGAAAAGCTTACCTTTAGCCTCAAGAATGGTGGAAAACTATCAAGAGTTGCCTGGGGTTCGTTCCTTAGCTCTAAAAATTGAAAAGTGCATAATAAAGACATTTTGGGGTTTATTTATGACCTTAAGTCGCGTCGAACCCACCACAACGGTCCTCACCCCGCTACAGCTACCCCGCCCTAGCGGCAGAAATCCCGCCCCAGCGGCTTGCACAGAACCAGTGAGCTATTTTAATAATTTCAAGTCTCCCATTTCACAACACACCTTTAACCAACGACGCTCAGAAATACCGTTCACGCTAAGATTGATTCCGGGAGTTCTACTCACCCGAATTCAATTTCGTAAAGTCGTACGGGTTCCTTAACGATTTATCTAACTACTCATGTAATCAAAATCATAAACAAGTTACCCGGCTGTTACCAGATTTATCTACACCTTAATGACTCCAATTTTGTCCAAATTTGGACTAGGTTAGGAAATTTCAAGTTACTACGAAAAAGTTTTCTGATCCAAAAATTTTCTCTGTTGGCTTTTCTATAATGACGGAACCCGGTCGTTACATTTTGTTTTTGCCTCTACTTTATTAAAAAAATAAAAAAAATTAGTTTCTTCCCAACCGTAAAAAAAAACTGCTTCTGCTTCCATTTAAAAACACTTTTACTTATTTGTCAAACACTTAATTTTTCAATAAAAGTATTTTTTTTTCAAAAGTGTTTCTGACCTCCCAACACCAATGACAAACAGGCTTTAAGACATATTACGTAGATTTTGCAAAACAAATTTATTAAACTTCAAAAAAGGAAAAATAATAAGTTTTGGTCTAGGTAATATTTCGCTTTCCATATTCCTATTACAACTTTGGAAAGTAATTAAAACCTAATACACTATAAAAGACCAAGCTAGCCTCATGTATTGAAATCATTCATTCATAGTTCTCTCTATTTTCTTTCATGTCTTCAAAAAAGCTCATAACTCTCAAGACTAGCGATGATGAGGAATTCAAACTCAACGAGGTTGTAGTTGTGAGGTCAGAAGTCATCAAGAACATAGTACAAGACGTGGATTGTACTTCTAAAGTCATCCCCTTGTCTAATGTTGATGGCAAAATAATGACCAAAATAGTTAAATATTGGAAGAAACTTTCGGAGGAAGGTGTTACTGAAGATCAGCTAAAGAATTTTGATCAGGATTTCTTAAATATGAGCCAATCAGAATTATTTGATGCTCTCCTGGCTGCTCAATTTCTTGATGATAAGTTGTTGAAGGAGGTAATGATCCAAGAATCTGCTGATAGGATCAAAGGGAAACCAATAGAGGAAATACGTGAAGTATTTGGTATCGTGAATGATTATACTCGAGAGGAAGAGAAGGAGGGGTCCGTAAAGAGAATACTTGGGCTTTTGAATGATTTTATAATATTTATGTTATTTCCTTAGCTATATCCTATTTTTATTTTATTTCTTTTAGTTCTATCTTTTGATGTTCCTTTTTGAAGGAAATGTTGTTCGATTTTGATTGATTTATAAATTATGTTGGAAAGAAATTAAAGCTAGTTATATTGTTTGACAAAAAATATTATCCTTTTAGATTTATTATTCACTCAAATCTTTTCTAAATAGTCCTAAATCGATGTTTCAATTCTTTTAATATATTGTATATTCACTAGAAATGACTAATTCACATTTGCGACATATCAAATTTTAAATTTGAGGTTCAAAATGTTTTAATGACAAATTTCAATGGACATTCAATTTAAATCTCCACTAAACAATCCTAAAATTTAGATTACATGACCTCCTCTCAATATTTTCTATTAATTTAGATACATTATTCACTCAAAATAATTCATGTGTGTGGCGATATCAAATTTTATTATTTGAACTTACCTAAGTGTCGGAGAAGATATGAGTAGACATAGACATAATTAGTTAATGACCAAATGATCTTTCTATTGATTACTTAATGATCAAGTATAGATTCTTGGTTATTAACCGTTAATTGGGTTATTTTTTGTTAGAATATTTGACTAAATGGTCATTCTATTTAATTATTCAAATTTACTATGACTAGTAGTAATAACATACCATTTAATTTATAATATAAAAATTTAAATTTGAATTCCAATACAATCTTTTGTTGTTGAAAGATAATAATATATAACTTTTAAGTTTCACCTCTAAATTATAAGACCTAGAATAGTTTCTCCTCTTAGACGGTTCATGTTGCGAGGATAATTAATATACAAATAAAAATAATCTGACGAACTGTCTCATATTAAATATTAGACTTTTCTCTTTTAAAAAAAATCATACGAAAGAAAATTGATTTTACTAATTTATCCTTTAAGAAACTTCTTCGAAACTTTACAAACTTGTTTACCCTTTTTAAAATAATTAATTGTAAGAGTAAAATGGGGAATTGTGAAAGAACTCTCTACGTTAAATCTTCCACTTTCTTTCTTTTTCACTCCCCAATTTCTTCTCTCCGCTTTTACCATAAGGAGGGTGGGGGTGAATTAAAATTTCCTTCAGTTGAGTTCATGTAATGGCCAGTCGACTCACCTGCACATTAGTAGGGTAGATAAACATTAATAATAATGTGAAATACGTAAAAACACAGAGAGTTTTTATACTGGTTTGGAACACCGATGTGGTGCCTACGTCCAATCCCCTTGGGTTTCAATGGTTTCCTTTAGAGCTTAGGAATGAACTTCGGATGTTACAGGGTTCTGTAAATTGATCTTGTCTGATATGGAAAATCAGATATTCTACCTTGACACTTCCTGTACTTGTAAACCTACCCTCATAATCTTTCTTTCTCTTTTCTTTTCAATTGTTTCACTCACGTGATTACAAAGCTCTATGAAAGATGAAAGAAGATTGCACTATAAGCTCAAGTGAAGATGCGTCCTTCACACCTAAGTCTGAGGGAGGTATATATATGAATAAACTTGTGCTCTTGTAAGGAAAACCCAAGGGTGTTATGTTTCAATCAGGGATTTGAGGAATCCCTTGATTGAGGCGATTTGCTGATCCATGTCCATATTAGATATGTGCATGGTAAATCACATTTCTTCTTTCTTGACTGATATGGCTTGATTATGTGCTTGGCTGGAAGATTTATCTTGACTCTTGGCTTGATCTGATTTCCTTCCTTCTCTTGGTGACTTGGCTCTATTTTTGGCTTGATTTATGATTTCTTGATCTCGTCCTATCAATCAAGATTAGCTTGATTGAGCTGCTGCCAGTTTTAGGCCATCTATTATTGATTATCAATCCCTTTGATTATGCCTTTCCTTTCTGTAGTATTTGTAAGGATCAGAATATATCTCTTTCCATGTCGGTGTTGTTTGCTTGGATCCTTTCCTTATTGGATTTCTTTGCCTGCAAGAACTGTGAGTAATAGTTAAGTGTCATTTATCAGAATTTACTAACACTAAGGAGCTAACAATCTTCCCCTTTTTTATATAATGACAATTAATTCACAATTTTAAATAGAGTGTAGAGAGACAATGATACTTCCCTGAGATATGGATGTATGTGTAGCTCCCCCTGTATATGTGGCTCCCCCTGCCTTGAGAGCCTGGTTAATATGTTGAACTGGTTCCTGTCTTAAGAATTGTGGCAAGTTTTCTCCCCCTTTTGCATAATAAAAAAGAACAAGGCACATAATATAAACAGAAACAGGTAAAAACAGCTTAAAGCTGAGTAGTCAAGAGGTAAGATAGTCCTCAGGAAACAGTCCAAAAGAGAGTTTTAGGGACAGACCCCCATTGAAACAAGTCCAAAATGAGAAGTTAAAATAAGCATTCAAAAGTCAGAGATTAGCGAACACCCAAAAAGTACTTTAGGATGTTGATGACTTTCCCACAAAAAGAATTGTAAAAGCGTTCCACATTTTGTGAGAGACTGGAGTAAGAGGTTTGAACTGTAACTACAAGATCATTGTTAGAGGAGCTGACTCCACTTTTGAGAGAGTCAACTTGTCTGATAAATTTGTTGACTGTGGAGATCCCTTCTTGTTTAATTCCAGTCATAGCAATGCCCAGTTTAACCACATTAGTGGTAGTGTCCTTCCGTAAGTGAAAAACCTTTTCAACAGCATCGTGGAGAGTCTCCAATCCACGTTCTACTCCAAGAAGCCTGGTTTTGAGTTTATCATTATCCTACATCAGGAGGGCAGCAGAGTCTGCAGAGATTTTAGTCGGTTTGAAGGTATCAACTCTTGCCTTTATAGAGTCCTTTTTGACCCATTTGTTTTCGACCTGCACATATCCCATGCTTGAAAAAGTACGAGAGTCATAAGTGGCATTAATAACAATAGGTGTAAACATAGAGAGATCCACCAGACGATCCACTAAAATCCATGATTTAGGATCTTCAACACTTATCCACATGTATTCCTTGAACCATTCTGCCCAGTTAATGTGATACTTCCTAAGTAAACAACAGAGAACAAACACATCACGAGTAAAGATATTACTTAGAGATCCCTTCCTGGTAATGAGAGAGGTTGCAACTATATGAGCAAATATGTGATGCTCGAAGAAGAGAGACAGAGGCCCTTAGTTAGATAGGTCAGAGTCGGGTTCAGTGACGGCTCTCTTAGCACCTTCTAAAGAGACTTCAAAGTCATCAGGCCATATTTCGTTCATATATGGAATAACACCAAAAAAAATTGTACCAAAAACATCTTCAAACAACAGGTCATTGACTATAATGTGATTTCCCAACACTAGAGTTTCCAACTCACCGCTATCAGAAGATATGTGAAGATTCACATAGAAGAGTCTAACAACCTCTTCAAAGAATTCAAAACTACACAAAGTAAAAAGAAGAGATAACTTTTGAACCTTGAGATAAGAACTTACCGTACACTGAAAGTCCTTTAGCTGACTGAGATTGATAACACGGCCTGGAAAAATAGGATGAGTTTTGAAATTGTCATACCTGATCTTCTGTTCGATACCCCAGAATCGGTGCATGTCCTTTGGAAAGAGGTATCCTTTCACAAGAGGATGAGGTTTCTTCGGAGCCTTCTGCTTGGAGGAAGAAGCTCTCTTCTTATGAGAAAAAGAGGAAGAAGAAATCCGCGATTCAAATGAATCGTAGGATAGAGATAGGATGTCTACTTCAAAAAAGCTCGAAGGAGAATTGGTTTTCTGGGAGGGCATTGAACGAGTTCTCATCATTTTTGGTTGAAGAAGAAAGAAAAGAGACAAACAATTAAATAGAGAAGAGAGAAAGAAAAGGAAAAGATTTAAGAGAGGAAAGAGGAGAAGTCAGAAAGGAAAAGACGGGTGATGGGGAAGCGGAAGAGACGGAGCAGGCCATAATTATGGTTGGAAAATCTAGAAAATCAAAAACAAAAACAAAAAAAGCTAAACAAATAAGGAATAAATTAATTAAAGCAAGTAATACTGTAACACCTCGAAAATGAGTAGGTTGAACTAGAGCCTATACGTGAGGGTTAACGTCAAGGGTTAAGGGCAAGGGCCAAGGGTTTTGGGTGAAAGCCATGGCTAGGGGGGCAAGGCTGCCTAAAACTAGCCTTGCCACTGCCTACCATGATCACGAGGGTCTTCATGACTCGTGCTGGCCACCATGAGTCGTGGTGCCACCCGTGGTTGGTGAGGCAGTGTGCCCCCAAAGAGGCCAAGCCAAGGCTTCCCTTCACAAGCCACTTCACGGATCGTGGTCATGACCACCGGCCATGGGAAGGCTCGTGGGGTTGCCTTAGCCTCATAGGGGAGGTGTGATGTTGAAGGAGCTACTGGTCAAGGGACCACGGGCACCACTATCAGCCTTGGTTCCCTTGACGAGTTGTGAAGGGTGTTCGTGAAGACCCCTTAGGCGAATGGAGGCAACGCTTTGAAGCATAGGTGCTGCCTCAAGACCACGACCTTCACCATGACTCGTGGTCTTGACCATGGATCGTGGGAGGTCCCGTGGTCATGCCTCCAATTAATTTTGGCCAAGACCCCATGCCACATCCACTGCCTAAGGATCACGGACAGGACCACGACTCGTGAGGCCCTCTCGTGGTACCTGGGAGTGGGCTGCCTAGGTAGGGTCATTTTTGTAATTTCCTAATTAATTAGTAATATTATAGGGACGATTTTAATTGTATTATTTCACATATATAAATGGTTTTAAGTCTTTAAACACCTCATTTACTCCATTATTCCCAAACACCCAAAAGAGTTCATCTTCTCCAAAAATTTCTCTCTCTAAAACTCAAGGAAGAAAAAGAGAGCAATTGAAGCTAGGGTTTGTGGATTTCAAGAGATCTTCCTCAAATTTCTTGGGTTTTCTTAATAAAGGTATGGTAGTCTTCATCCTTGATTAAGTTTCATTCAAGGAGCCCTCTCAGAAAATGATTTCAAGTTTCAAAAATCCCCCAAAAAGCTAGGGTTTCAATCTAAGCATGGGTTCAATTCCAAAACATTTTCAAAGGTTTATATGTGATGAATTATGAATGAATTTTTGAATTAATGATGAATTATAATGAATTTCCCCAATGAACCCATGTTTCCCCCAAAATACTAAATTGGAAGTTTGTGATTTGGGTTGATTAATTGTGGGATCATGTTGAATTATTTATGTTTATATTGAATTAGTTATTGAATCAAGATATTTCCCTTATCTAATGTAGAATTCTAGATTCTTGGGTTTAGATTGATTCATAGCCTTAAAGTGCAAAGTATGAAGGATATATGTATGATTATGATGTGAATTATATGCATGTAATTTCAATGAATGAATTATGATCATGATTAGAATGCAATTGTGTTATTATAATAAGTTATTTTTAATTAACACTCATGAATAATGATGATAGAATGACAAGGGATTATTTAATGTGATGATGTATCTAGGATCGGTAGGCTAATAGCACCCTTCCACGCATGTTAATAATGAACCTTGGGATCGGTTAGCTTATGGAACCCTTCCATAAATTATATTAATAAAGTTTTGGGATCGGTAGGCTTATTGAACCCTTCAATAAATGTTAATGATGAACCTTTAATCGGTAGGCCTAGGTCACCCTTTCATGAGGATTCAATGAGCTATCCTAATAATGTACCTTGAATCGGTAGGCTTATGGCACCCTTTCATGTGTTAAATAATGTATCTTGAATCGGTAGGCTTCTGGCACCCTTTCATGTGTAATGATGTTAAACTAATGAACTACTCTATGGGAATGGAGGTTAAGTACCGAGAGGATATGGTAAGATGGAAGCTTACCAAATGTTAGGTCGGGGTTCAATGAATATATTTCTTATCTCATAACTATGTGCCTGCATAGGTTATTATCTAGTGGATCCACCTAAGCTAAAATGTTACCAGTCCTACCTTAGGAAAATAGACCACCTCTTTACGGTGTAGGGTCATGACACCGGATTTCATGTCAAGCTCACAAGGTCTATGTCGGTTAATACTTATTCCCATCATGTGAGATACGTGTTATGGTTGCTTGAGAAGTTTTATGTAGTGTGGGTGGTATTATGGGAAGCAATCCATGCATTGCACGAGTAGGCTTTAAGAGGGCTATGGTCTGATTCTCCAATGTTTTTATGTCTAATGAATGAAATTGCTTATAATGAAGCTAATGAAGAATGTTGACCTATATGCTTAATGTAACGATGCATACTTTACTTGAATTGTATTATGAGTTACTTCCTTGTCATGACTTATGAAATGCTTATGTTCCTTATGTTTGAGTATTGTCTAAAGATGAAAAGGAAGAATGGTAAGTTCACTTTTGGTGGCCTTAAAGTGGTACTTAGTGTGGATGGTGGTATGGGACACTATTCATACATTGCACAAAGTATAGCTTAGGGTTACTTAAGGTGAAAACTTAATTTGATTAAATGGCTTATATGTTGGTTATGTTGTATCTTATGCCTCTTATACTTATGTTTCATGAAGTTTTCTCAAAATTGGAATATAGCATGATTTCCAAATAAAATGTCCTTTCTAATCATGGTTTTTTCATGGCTATCATACTTAGTACATTAAATGTGCTAATCCATATTTCTTCTATTTTTCTACAAAGTGTAGGTTCCGGCAAGTGAGTTGATTCTCTCTAGTTCAAGGGCTTGGATTGAGTTCTTCCAAGGCTAGTGGTATGTCCTCATGGATTCGAGGACAGGTGCTTTATTGATGTTTCTTTTCATCATTATACTAGACATTTGTTAGAATTCTATTGTAAAAGGGTCGTGATCCTACTTTTGATTCAAAGATGTTTTAGATGGACATGTGAGACAAGTAGACTTCTGCTGTTTTAAATGATTTTTGATTGTATGGATTTAAAGAAAAGTTTTAAATTCCGTACTATTTCTATTGTCTTATGTGATGACATGCTATGAGGCTTGTATGAGACTTTTCAGAGTCTTGTACGCCTTGTCACGTCAGGGGTGTAGGCTCGGGTCGTGACAAATATGGTATTAGAGCAAAAGGTTTTTGGGATGGTTTTTAGGATTGATATCTCACAAGCTACGTCTAGTAGAGTCTTGTTCATGAGTGTGAATCGCGACACATTTATGAATGAGAGGCTATAAGACATTAGGAAACTTCACTTTTTTCATTACTCTTTAAGTCGTGCCTTAGAGTTTTAACTCTATGAAGTTCTTTTCCTAACCCTTCTCTTGTGTTTATAGGATATGAATACAAGAAGGGAAACCGCAAAAAGGATGGAAGAGGAGATCGTGAATGAGGGAGTTCCTCCCCAAGGTTCTCAAGGTGACCAAATTCCACAAGGCAATCAAGTTTCGGTTAATCCTCCGGCCATGTCCAATGAAAAAGTTAGGTCAGCTCTTATGATGATGGCTCAAGTTGTAACTACTCAAGCCCAAGCCATGACGGCCCAAGCTACTAGGGGTGTTGAGACTCATGTGAACCCTATTGTGAGCACTATAGCTTCTACGTTGAGAGACTTTGTGAGGATGAATCCTCCGGTGTTTCTTGGTTCCAAGGTGGGAGAGGATCCCCAAGAGTTTTTGGATGAGGTGTATAAGGTATTTAATGATATAGGGGTGACTTCTTTAGAAAAAGTGGAACTAGCCGCTTATCAATTGAAGGATGTTGCCCAAGTTTGGTTTACTCAATGGAAAAGCAATATGCCGATAGGAGCGGGTCCCATAGATTGGGAAGTGTTTAAGAAAGCATTCCTTGATAGGTTCTTTCCCCGTGAGAAGAGGGAAGATAAGTTGGAGCATTTTATCAATCTTAGGCAAGGCAACATGAATGTTCAAGACTATTCTTTGAAATTTACCCTTTTGTCTAAGCATGCTCTATATTTGGTGTCTAACCCAAGGGATGAGATGAGTAGATATGTAACGGGTGTGTCCGACCTAGTTGAGGAAGAGTGCCGAACGACAATGCTCCATGATGACATGAATATCTCTAGGCTTATGGTGTATGCTCAATCAATTGAGGAGTCCAAACTTAAGAGAAAGAATAGGGAGATGAAGAGAGCTAGATCCGATGAGCAAGGTCAACCAAGGTTCAAGAATAGAGCTCCAAACCAAGATTCTTCAAGAACTCCTAGGGTTAACCAAGAGAAAGGTAGTGGACCTCCATTTTCTAAACCTACTTGCACCACTTGTGGGAAAAATCATTATGGGAAGTGCCTAGCCGGTACAAATGGGTGTTATGGTTGTGGGAAAAATGATCATAAAGTGAAAGATTGCCCTACTCTTACGACCAAAGGAAGGGAGACGAAACAAGTTTCTCCTAGTGTTTCGTATCCTTATGCTTCAAAGAATAGTCGTTTCTATGCACTTCAGGCTAGAGAGGACAAAAGAGCCATTTCGGATGAAGACACTGGTATGTTGATAGTTCCTTACAGTTGTAAATGTTTTATTTAGGTCCCTATGCTATCTTGTGTTATTTGGATGTTAGCCTTGGTATGGGCTTACTCCTAAGTGGGAGATGGTATGCCTAGAAGGCAAGGTTGTTGAGAGTTTCGATATTCTTATCACTTTCTTTATTCCTATTCAAGCTTGAGACCAAGAATTCTTTATGGCTTGTTTCTAGTTTTGGAGTCGTGTGATTTATGTGTTTCCATGATCTCCTTATGTTATGCATGTTTTGATGAAATTTTTAGTTATATGAGAAAATGAGTTTTCATGATTGTGTTCCTCATGTTGATATGCGTATAGTATGAATTTCCTAAATGCTTCATGAGTTGACTTGTTGAAACATGATTAAATGTCTTTGAGAAGAATTGCATAATTTGCTTAATGATGTTATGATGAGCGTGATGTGAGTTGGAGAAGGAAATTCCTCCAATGAAATGATAAATGTGGTTGTTTTCGTACATAATGAGTTTGTAGATGCAGGTCCTACTTCCTTGTGTTGCATTGAGCTTATTGATGTGGAGTTGATGTTTCCTCCTATGATTTGTGCATTATATTGATATGTCATGCATGATGGGCTGCTAGTCTTGAGTCTATTTTCCATAAGGTGTCTAATGTGTCATTCGAGGATGAATGTTCTCAAGGGGGAGATAATGTAATACCTCAGAAATGAGTAGGTTGAACAAGAGCCTAAACGTGAGGGTTAATGTCAAGGGTTAAGAACAAGGCCAATGGTTTTGGGTGAACACCATGGCTAGGGGCGCAAGGCTGCCTAAAACTACCCTAACCACTGCCTACCATGACCACGAGGGTCTTCACGACCCGTGGTGGCCACCACGAGTCGTGGTGCCACCCATGGTTGGTGAGGCAGTGTGCCCCCAAAGAGGCCAAGCCAAGGCTTCCCTTCACGAGCCACTTCACGGCTTGTGGTCATGACCACGGGCCATGGGAAGGCCCGTGGGGTTGCCTTAGCCTCATGGGAGAGGTGTGATGTTGAAGGAGATACTGGTCAAGGGACCCTGGACACCACCATGAGCCGTGGTGTTCTTGATGAGTCGTGAAGGGTGTTCGTGAAGACCCCCTTAGGCGCATCGAGGCAAGGCTGCGAAGCCTAGGTGCTGCCTCAACACCACGACTCGTGGTCTTGACCACGGATCGTGGGAGGTCCCGTGGTCATGCCTCCAATTAATTTTGGCCAAGACACCAAGCCACAACCACTTTCCAAGGACCACGGGCAGGACAATGACTCGTGGGCTTGACCATGACTCGTGAGGCCCTCTCGTGGTTCCTGGGAGTGGGCAGCCTAGGTAGGGTCGTTTTTGTAATTTCCTAATTAATTAGTAATATTATGGGGACGATTTTAATTGTTTTATTTCACATATATAAATGGTTTTAAGTCTTTAAACACCTCATTTACTCCATTATTCCCATACACCCAAAAGAGTTCATCTTCTCCACAATTTTCTCTCTCTAAAACTCAAGGAAGAAGAGGGGAGTAATTGAAGCTAGGGTTTGTGGATTTCCAGCATTCTTCCTCAAATTTCTTGGGGATTCTTAATAAAGGTATGGCAGTCTTCATCCTTGATTAAGTTTCATTCAAGGAGCCCTCTCAAAAGATGATTTCAAGTTTCAAAAATCCCCCAAAAAGCTAGGGTTTCAATCTAAGCATGGGTTCAATTCCAAAACATTTTCAAAGGTTTATATGTGATGAATTATGAATGAATTGTTGAATTAATGATGAATTATGATGAATTTCCCCAATGAAACCATGTTTCCCCCAAAATACTAAATTGGAAGTTTGTGATTTGGGTTGATTGATTATGGGAGCATGTTGAATTATTTATGTTTATATTGAATTAGTTATTGAATCATGATATTTCCCTTATCTAATGTATAATTCTATATGATTGGGTTTAGATTGATTCATATCCTTGACAAGCAAAGCATGAAGGATATATGAATGATTATGATGTGAAGTATATGCATGTAATTCCAATTAATGTATTATGATCGTGATTAGAATGCAATTGTGTTATTATTGAAAGTTATGTTCAATTAACACTCATGAATGATGCTGATAGAATGTCAAGGGATTCTTTAGTGTGATAATGTGTCTTTGATCGGTAGGCTAATAGCACACTTCCACGTATGTTAATAATGAACCTTGGGATCGGTAGGCTTATGGCACCCTTCCATAAATGATATTAATAAATTTTTGGGATCGATAAGCTTATGGAACCCTTCCATAAATGTTAATGATGACCCTTGAATCGGTAGGCCTAGGGCACCCTTTCATGAGGATTCAATGAGTTATCCTAATAATGTACCTTGAATCGGTAGGTTTATGGCACCCTTTCATGTGTTAAATAATGTATCTTGAATCGGTAGGCTTATGGCACCCTTTCATGTGTAATGAGGGTGAGCTTTTTCTCAAGATGTTTGATGATGCAGCTAGCTGTATTAAAGGTCACTTGAAATACAGTGTCCCATAGTTGACTAATGCTGAGGAGATTATGTTTTAGTCCCTCAACCAAATACACTTCGACTAGATCGCATGATGAGCTGAGAGTGATAGTTCCAACTCCGGTTACTTCTCCTTTAGCATTGTCTCCAAATCTAACACATCCTCCATCGATTCTTTTGATAGTTTTGAAATTTTCTTTCATTCCGCACATATGTCTGGAGCATCCACTGTCAAGTACCCACATTCCCTTTTTGTAGGTTTTCTTGGATTGCTCCTACAAAACAATAAGATTAGTTTCTTTTAGGTACCCAAGTATTTTTGGGTCCTTGATGATGAGTAACTTTTGGTCTCCAGATCCATTTTCCAGAAGAATATTTTCTACAGTTAAAAGATTTGTGACCAAGATCACCACAAGTGTAGCAAGTAATTCTAACAAAGTTTCAGGAATATGAGAGTTAGTAATAGATCTATTTGATCTGTTAGAACTATGATTAGGAGAATTTCTTCTATAACCAATAGTTCTGTTATATCTGACAGAACTATGACTGGGAGATTTTTTTATGCTATTCAGCTGCATTTTTACTTCCTCCAGTTATTCTGTTAGTAAATCGACTTCAATTTGACTTGCTTCAAGAAGAATCTGTCAGACCTTCTTTTCTTAAGCAATTTTATTGTATTCGTTAATAACCTTCTGTTATTCATCAGCAACCATGTCCAAGGAGTTTTGTAAGTCATTACAATTTAAACAGTTATAAGGTCTTACCTCACTTGTTTCACCTAGTTCCATGAAACATAGGTTGGCAAATTTATCATGATCATCATCAGTTGTTTCTCCTTGATCCCAGGCTCCAAGGCTTTTTGGATCTTTATTTCTTTGATTGTTTCTTCTTCTTCGTTCCGAATAGTTTTGCTTGATGTGTCCAGATTTCCCACAGTAATAGCATCGATCAGCATTTCTCTTGAACTCATTATTTTTAGATCCTGTTGAGGTCTCTGTCTTCTCTGTCTAATCATTTGTCTTACTCCCCAATTTATAAGAGTCATTCCTTCATATTGATATTCATCAATTTCTTCTTCAACTCCAAATGTCTCGGTTGTAAATGCCACAGTCTTTTTTTATCATCTTTGTTGTACCTGTTAATATGATTTTGTTCATAGGCCATTAAGTTGCCTCGAAGTTCATCGTATGTCATTTTCTGCAGATTACCATCTTCAAGAATTACAACTTTAGTTTCCCAAGCTTTGGGAAGACTTCTAACAAGTTTTATGACTTGTAGTCCAATTGAATACACCATTCCAAGTGATTTGAGTTCGCAGATAATTTTACTGAATCTCAAGAACATGGCTTCAAAATTTTCATCTTCGGCCATCTTGAACAATTCATATTCATTTACAACTGAACTAATCCGAGCTTCCTTTACCTTAGTGGTTCCTTCATAAGTCACTTTTAGTTTGTCCCACATTTCTTTCGCAATTTCACATGTCGATATCTTGTCATATTCAACTCCACTCACTGCACAATATAACAAACTTATAGCTCTAGCATTAGTTTGAATTACCTCTTGTTGTTCCTTTATGATATCGAATGATTCAAGATCAAATGGCTTTTCAGTGCCATATTTTTCAGTCAGTCCAGGAATAGGCGTTTCGCCCTTTTTGATCACTATCTATGCTTGATGATCATTTGAAGAGGCAAAGATTTTGAATTTGTCTTTCCAGTGAGAGTAATGTTGTCCATTGAAGTATGTTGGTCGGTGTGAAGAATGTCAATCTTGAAGTAGAGCACCAGGAATCTCATATTGTGCCATAAGATCTTTGCTCACGTGTGCTTAAACACTTAAATGGTGAGACCTGCTCTGATACCAATTGAAAGTCAAGAGGGGGGTGAATTAAATTTCCTTCAGTCGACTTCCTGTAATGGCCAATCGACTCACCTGCACTTTAGTAGAGCAGATAAACAGTAATAATAATATGCAGTATATAAACACGTAGAGTTTTTATACTGGTTCAGAACACCGATGTGGTACCTATGTCCAGTCCCCTTGGATTTCAAGGGTTTCCTTTAGAGCTTTTAAATGAACTTCGGATGTTACAGGGTTCTGTAAATTGATCTTGTTTGATATGCAAAATCAGATATTCTACCTTGACACTTCCTCTACTTGTAAACCTACCCTCAGAATCTTTCTTTCTCTTTTCTTTTCAATTGTTTCACTCACGTGATTACAAAGCTCTATGAAAGATGAAAGAAGATTGCACTATAAGCTCAAGTGAAGATGCGTCCTTCACACCTAAGTCTGAGGGAGGTATATATATGAATAAACTTGTGCTCTTGTAAGGAAAACCCAAGGGTGTTATGTTTCAATCAGGGATTTGAGGAATCCCTTGATTGAGGCGATTTGCTGATCCATGTCCATATTAGATATGTGCATGGTAAATCACATTTCTTCTTTCTTGACTGATATGGCTTGATTATGTGCTTGGCTGGAAGATTTATCTTGACTCTTGGCTTGATCTGATTTCCTTCCTTCTCTTGGTGACTTGGCTCTATTCTTGGCTTGATTTATGATTTCTTGATCTCGTCCTATCAATCAAGATTAGCTTGATTGAGTTACTACCAGTTTTAGGCCATCTGTTATTGATTCTCAATCCCTTTGATTATGTCTTTCCTTTCTGTAGTATTTGTAAGGATCAGAATATATCTCTTTCCTTGTTGGTGTTGTTTGCTTGGATCCTTTCCTTATTGGATTTCTTTGCCTGCGAGAATTATGAGTAATTGTTAAGTGCTATTTATCAGAATTTACTAACACTAAGGAACTAACATAAGTGTTAAGGAAGTCCAAGCACTTTTGCTGTAGAACCTAACTATAAAGGTCTCCAAGTCCCTTTTTATTATATTATTATATACAAATAAATAAGAGACCTAGTTTATGTTCTATTATAGAATAAGTAATAAATAATAATCTTCTATTATATTTATATATAATAAAAGAGTGAATAATCAGTCAATTGACCGATTTGTCCTTCTGCTATAACTTCTTTCGTTCTATTTATATTTAGTAATTTGTTTTAATTTATTTATTTTCGTTTTTAGTATGTTATGTATTTTAAAATAATGAAAAAAGAGATACTATAAATCATACTTCCTCAATTTCAAAATAATTGAATTGTTTAGACATTATTCATAATTTAAATTAATTTAATTGTTAATCTTGAAGACTACTTTTAGAATATTCTTCCATTTTTATCCTTCATTTGAATTTTCTATGTGATGATTTCAAGAAACTGTAATTTCTTTGAATTATTTTCTATGTGATGAGTTCTAGACATTTTTGAATTATTTAGTATTAGAATTAGTTATTATGATTGATATTTAGTTGTTCTAAAGATTAATTTGACGACAATTAATAAGGGTAAAAATGGAAAGTAATATCTATTTTATGTCCTAATCTTCTTCTTTTTTAAAGGGTGTGCAATACCCCAACAATTTAATTATTTATAAATGGAGGGTGTAGTACCTTCATTTCAAAAAGAATTGTCTAGTTTAACTTGACAGTGAGTTTAAGAGAATAAAGAAGACTTTTCAGTTTTGTGGTTCTAAATTAAAATTTTATCAAATATACCAAAATTCTCTTTCATCTTGTAACCTTAAACATGTCTCAATTTATATGGCACATAAATATTTTGAACTAAGACTAACCTTATGTATGCTTGAGTTAGTCTTCCACTTGTAGTCAGCCAGGATGAGGGTTCACTTGGGGACCAGCAATGATTCTCGAGTGCCGGCCACGTCCAGGGTGTAGGCTAGGGTCGTGACAAACTTGGTATTAGAGCACAAAGTTCAAGTGTACTAGGGTGTCTATGAAGTCGTATCGGTAGGACCTTATTTATGGTTGTGAGGCCCCCACTTCTATAAATGAGGGACTACAGACAATTAAGAAAAGTTTCCCTTCTTTCATACTCTAAATCGTGCAATAGAGTTGTGTCATAAGGAACTTATTCAAACTCCTGCGTTTCTCAAATTCATTCGACTACCCCCATACTCAAGGTGGTTGAAAAGCAAAGTCAGATCCTTATCGATGAGTTGCACTAACCAAAAGTCTTCGGAAAGTCATGAGACTGTAGAGGGGCTTGAGAAAAGCTCGTGCACTATGTATTACGGTTATTTTTCATAGTTATAAAATTCTAAGAATATATATATATATATATATATATATTATCTCTTTTTATGAAATTATTAACGTACTAATGTTCTTTAATAATAGCATGATAATGTAAGACATAATTACAATTACGATTTAGATAATTATGGTTTTTTTGTTTTACATTAGTGATAACTTGAATTTTAATTTTTTTTTATAAACAAAAGTAGAGATAACATGAAAAAATCTCAAAATCAAGTGCTTAGTCATTATCTGTTGATAATGCTAAGAACTTCTCAATTTTGTCTCTATTTCTTCGATAGCAATGGTAATAGAAAGTTAATTTTATATTATTATTGTCAAAATTAGACAATGAACTAAGCTTATATATTGATTCATTTACATAAATATTCCATTATAATATATCAATTTGAAAATTAACATTCTCTAAACAATATTATCTTTATAACAAGTTAAATTTTAAGATTATCGATAAATCAATATTTATGATTACATTTATCAACTAACCGCGCACCGCGCGAGTACGTATACTAGTATATACTAATATAGAAGGTATAAGAATTTAATTTTAAAATACAGAAGAGGTATAGAATAGAGTTTAGTGTAATTAAACCTTAGAGTTTAGTGTGTAGAATAGAGTTTAGGGAGGGGGTAAATTTAGCAGTTGTGAACTCTTTTGTGTGTTTAGGCAATTCCTCCTTTGTTTGTGGTAAGAAAGTTGGAAGCACATAATGAAAGGAACTATTTTTGTATGGTTAGAAATGTTAACTACTGTTAACGAAAGTTGTAGTACCTACTATGAAGTAAGGGAAGTTGTCACTATCTTTTAACGGAAACTTTCAAAACCAACAAACATTAGGCCTTAATTAGGACTTCATAGCTACAGTTTCACTAATTACAATTCACAGTTACACTTTGATTTGCTAAGCATTTGTATTCGTTGTATTTTTTTAGTTAGTTTCAGAGAAAAAGACAAAAAAAATACAAATATAAACTGATTTTTATCAATATGAATATATATTAGGAGGAGAGAGGTGAGCGATATCGAGAGAGGGAGGAGAGGGGCGAGCGAGATCAAGAGAGGAGGAGAGGGGCGAGCGAGATCGAGAGAGGAGGAGAGGGGCGAGCGAGATCGAGAGAGGAGGAGAGGGGCGAGCTAGATAGAGAGAGGAGGAGAGGGACGAGTGAGATCGAGAGAGAAGGAGAGGGGCGAGCGAGATCAAGAGAGGGAGGAGAGAGGCGAGCGAGATCGAGAGATAGAGTGTATTCGTTGTATTTTTTTGCTGATTTCGGATAAAAAAAATTACAAATACAGATTGATTTCTATACAAATACAAGCAATTGATACATAATACAAATACAGTTGAATACAAAATTATTTTCTCGAATACAATCGATATAAAATATAAATCTCTCACCTATAATTGATTGGATACATTAATACATAATACATTTGACAGAGAGGATGAATTCATATTGTATTCATATGAATACAAATACATATGATACAAAATACAAATATAGTTTTTCCAATAAAATTAATATAATATAAAATACAAACTCCCACCTATATATGATTATATTATATATATATATATATATATATACACTTAAAATCATGAACTCCTAACTTGAATGTTATATTACTATAATATCCCTAACTTAGGTTGTGACTTTTTCTATGAGTTGTGACTTTTCTGATAAGTTGTGACTTTTTTCAAAGGTTGCGATTTTTCGATGAGTTGTGGCTTTTACAAAGTGTTGTGACTTTTCCAAAGGGTTGTGACTTCTTGGAAATGTCATGACTTTTCAGACAAGAGACAAAAAACATTTGTTCATACTACCCTTTGTTAGTCATAAATAGAGGGGCTTCCTCTCATTTTTCAACCAATTTTTTTTAATCTTCTACTCTTCTTCTTCTTACATTTTAAAAAAATATTGTGTGATTTATTGTCATTGAGTGAGTTCGAAGTTTAGCGGAATATGAGGTACCACTATTCTGATGAAATAAGTTGTTCTACCCTAAGAAGATATATTCCATAACCTTGACTATTTGAGGAAAATTATTTTGATGATATAATAATTACTTTTTTTCTTAACATATACATTAGTATGTAATGTTCCAATAAATGAAGTTAACATGATGTAGTCTACATTCATTTATTTTTGTTAACAATTTTTCTTGTGATGTAGATGCATAAATAAAGAGAGAAACTTGAGATGAAAGGGAGGACGTCAAGTTCCTTTGTGTTAATACTCAATTGAGGAAGCTTTGTTTGTTTTGGCAACTCAACAATTCTCACATGCTCAAAAATCATTCACAATATAATGACAACCATAGCCCACAAGAAAACAACAAAGTAGACAAGGTCATCATCACTTTTCATCTTACCATTTCACCCATTGAGTTATTAGTTTTGATTGTAAGTCCACTATTTAAAAATAGATTTTCACTTTTACTTATAATATGATTATATAGCCATGATAAAAATTAGTTTTTTAATAGATATGTAAGTAAAAATGAACATAGAAAGTAAAGTGTTTGGTGACGAGATTTCAATCAAATGGAACACGAGAGTTAATATAGATGAACATATATTGTTTTCTTCCTTCTTCATTGGCTATGAATTGTGTTCCATATATTTTTTTATTATTTTTGTATATTTATATTGAGTATAAAAAAAAATTAAGTATGAATTTCCTGTTATTTTGTGTTTATTTCAAACTTAAGAAAATATAATTTCACAAGATACACTCCTTGATAGCTATATAAAATTAGATAAGAAAATAATGATTGGTTATAAAGTGATCTTAAATCAAATTAAAGATTCTATAAATAATACATTAAATTTTATTCATCTATCAATTTTTTTAATGTTTTATGTTACGATACAACTTCTATAATATACTAGATACTAGATACTTTCATTAGACAACAACTATATGATATATATATATATATATATATAATACATAATTGGTCAAGCTAAATATTTGACATACATTATAACAACATTTCCCTTTAACAACCTAATTTTCTTTAGAACTAATTTTTGATGTTATATATTTTTTTTCTCTATAACATTCTACTTATAACAGTGTTGACATTCACCATAGAAGTACCATTTTTCATAAAATTACCTCTCTATGATACCCTTACTCAAATGTTATTTGAGTAAAACTATTTTCTAAAAAATATATATCATGTATAAAGATAAAATATTAAAATATTTATGGTAATGGTTATGCACATTCTAAATTTGAAACATGAATCTTTAAAAGAAAAATTGTACTTAAATGGTATCGATAATTTATGGTCATAATCTTAAAAGGAAAGACTATTGGTGACCTTTTTTATGTTGATATATTTTTTTCTATTATGTTGGTTAAATTTGTTTACAAAATTGAGTGAAACAAAACATAATACTGCTAAAGAAATGTCACTTTCTTCCAATATTTAAACTTTGAATGTATTTTGAATTGTACCAATTAACTATATCCGATCATTTTGATCTAAAAAGACAAGTAACTCTATGACAATCTGTAATAATTATTTAAAATCACTTTTCTATGTTCTTTCAATTATATTCATTACTAAAAAGCTTCCATTTAGTAATATTAATTCCATTTTACAACATCGTACAGTATATGATACGATACACACGTGCATTACCGTAAAACTAGTATATATATATATATATATAGAGAGAGATAGAGAGAATGGGGGGGGGGGGGCAAGGAAGAGAGTTTGCTATGAAACTATAATTTTGGTTTAATGATGCATATTAATCTATAATATAACATGGGTTGTGGTG
>JAJOOS010005957.1:0-18235 GCA_029582725.1 Solanum chiquidenum | reverse complement strand
TCCTTTAAGACCTTACCTATGGAGCCAGTTGGCCATAACGGCTAAAACGACCCATTTTTAGGGTCAAACAATCCCCCAAAGCAGGTAAACCCCAATTTTGACGATTTTCGTGTGCTATTGTCCATGGATTTTTTGGTGTTCGGAAATTCTGACTTCATTTTTCAAAAGTTTTACCTGGACATCCGTTAAGACCTTACCTATGGAGCCAGTTGGCCCTAAATCCCAAAATGACCCATTTTCAAGGTCAGACAATCCCCAGAGCAGGTAAACCCCCTCTTTTATCGATTTTCATGTGTTATAGTTAACCATCTTTTTTGGTGATCCGGAATTCAGACCTCATTTTTGCCAAAATTTTACCTGGACGTCCGTTAAGACCTCACCTTTCGAGCCAGTTGGCCCTCATGGCCAAAACGGCCTATTTTCAAGGTCAAAATATCCCCGAAGCAGTTAAGCCCACCATTCTGCAGATTTTCATGTGCTATAGTTCATTGATTTTTAGGTGATCCGAAATTCCAACCTCATTTTTTGCCAAAGTTTTACCTAGACTTTAAGACATTACCTATGGATCCAGTTGGCCCTCACGGCCAAAACGGCCCATTTTCAAGGACAAACGATCCCTGGAGCAGGTACACCCCATTTTGCCGATATATAGTTCATGGATTTTTTGGTGATCCGGATTTTGACTTCATTTTTGCAAAAATTTTATTTAAACGTCAGTTAAGACCATACCAATGGAGACGGCCCATTTTCAAGGTCAAACGATCCCCAGAGCAGGTAAACACACTCTATTACCGATTTTCATGTGCTATAGTTCACCTTCTTTTTTGATGATCCAGAATTCCGACCTCATTTTTGGCAAATTTTACCTGGACGTCTGTTAAGACCTTACCTATGGAGCCAGTTGGCCCTAACGGCCAAAATGGCCCATTTTCAAAGTCAAACGATCCCTAGAGCAGGTAAACCCCCCTTTTTGCCGATTTTCGTATGTTATAGTCCATGGATTTTTTGGTGATCCAGAAATTCCGACCTCATTTTTGCCAAAATTTTACCTGGACATCCGTTAAGACCTAACCTATGGAGCCAGTTGTCCCTCACGGACAAAACAACCCATTTTCAAGGTCAAACAATCCCCGAATCAGGTAAACCCTCTATTTGGATGATTTTTGTGTGCTTACTGTACATGGATTTTTTGGTGTTCCAAAATTCTGTCCGCATTTTTGCAAAATTTTTACCTGGACGTCTGTTAAGACCTTACCTACGGAGCAAGTTGGCCCTCACGCCCAAAATGACCCATTTTCAAGGTCAAACGATCCCCAGAGCAGGTAATCCCCCTGTTTTATTGTTCATGGATTTTTTTGGTGATCCGGAATTTTGACCTCATTTTTGAAAAACATTTACCTGGACGTCGGTTAAGACCATACCTATGTAGCCAGTTGGCCCTCATGGAAAAAAGGGACCATTTTCAAGGTCAAGCGATCCCCAGAGCAGGTAAACCCCTTCATTTACCGATTTTCATCTATTGTTCACCATCTTTTTTGGTGATCCAGAATTCCGACCTCATTTTTGCCAAAGTTTATATGGACGTCCATTAAGACCTTACCTTTGGAGCCAGTTGGCTGTCACGGTCAAAACGGCCCATTTCAAGGTCAAACGATCCCCGGAGCAGGTAAACCCACCAATTTGCCGATTTTCGTGAGCTATAGTCCTTGGATTTTTTGGTGTCCGGAATTCCGATCTAAATTTTGCCAAAATTTTACCTAGACGTCCGTTAAGACTTTCCTTATGGATCCAGTTGGCCCTCACGGCCCAACCGGCCCATTTTCAAGGTCAAACGATCCCCGGAGAAGGTAAACCCCCCATTTTGCTGATTTTCGTGTGCTATTGTCCATGGATTTTTTGGTGAACCAGCATTCTAAATTCATTTTTGCAAATATTTTACATGGACGTCGGTTAACACCTTAACCATGGATTAAGTTTTCCCTCACGGAAAAAACGGCCCATTTTCAAGGTCAAACGATCCCCGGAGCAGATAAACCGCCCATTTTGCCGATTTTCGTGTGCTATAGTCTTTAGATTTTTTGGTGTCCGGAATTCCAACCTCATTTTTGCCAAAATTTTATCAGGACGTCCATTAAGACCTTACCTATGGAGCCAGTTGGCCCTCACGGCCCATTTTCAAGGTCAAACGATCTCCTGAGAAGGTAAACCCCCCATTTTTCCGATTTTCGTGCGCTATTGTCCATGGATTTTTTGGTGATCCAGAATTCTGAACTCATTTTTGCAAAATTTTTACCTACACGTCGGTTAAGACCTTACATATGGATCCAGTTATCCCTCACGGCAAAAACGGCCCATTTTCAAGGTCAAACGATCTCCGGAGCAGGTAAACCCCAAATTTTGCCGATTTTTGTGTGCTATAGTCCATGTATTTTTGGGTGATTAGGAATTCCGACCTCATTTTTTTCAAAATTGTTCATGGATGTCCATTAAGACCTTTGTTATGGAGCCAGTTGTCTCTCACAGCCAAAATGGCCCATTTTCAAGGTCAAACGACCCCTGGAGCAGGTAAACCCCCATTTTGCCGATTTTTGGGTGTTTTAGTCCATGGAGATTTTGGTGATCCAAAATTGCGACCTCATTTTTGCCGAAATCTTTTATGGAGGTACGTTAAGACCTTAGGTATGGAGCCAGTTGGCCCTCACGGCGAAAACGACCCATTTTCAATGTCAAACGAACCCCGGAGCAGGTAAACCCCCTATTTTACTGATTTTCGACCTAATATTTGCCAAAGTTTTTCATAAACATCCATTAAGACCTTAGTTATGGACTCAGTTGGCCCTCACAGCCAAAACGGCCCATTTTCAAGGTCAAACGAGCCCCAGAGCAGGTAAACCCCATATTTTGTTGATTTTCGGGTGCTATAGTCCATGGATTTTTTGGTGATCAGTAATTCCAAACTCCTTTTTGCCGAAATTTTTCATGGACGTCTATTAAGACCTAATCTAGGGAACCAATTGGCCCTCATAACCAAAACGACTCATTTTTTTGGTAAAACGATCCCTGGAGAAGATATACCCCCCCATTTTGCCAATTTTCGTGTGCTATTGACCATGGATTTTTTGGTGATCCAGAATTCCGTCCTCATTTTTGCCGAATTTTTTTATGGACATCCATTGAGACCTTAGCTATGGAGCCAGTTGTCCATCACGGCAAAAATGGGCTACTTTCAAGATCAAACGAGCCTTAGAGCAGGTAAACCCCCCACTTTGCCGATTTTCGTGTGCTATAGTCCATGGATTTTTTGGTGATTAGGAATTCTGACCTATTTTTTTCCAAAAGATTTCATGGACGTCTGTTAAGACCTTAGTTATGGAGTAAGTTGACCCTCACGACCAAAACGGCCCATTTTCAAGGTCAAACAATCCCTGGAGTAGGTAAACCCCCTATTTTGCCAATTTTCGTGTGTTATAGTCGATGGAGTTTTTGGTGATCCAAAATTTTGACCTCATTTTTGCCGATTATTTTTATGGAGGTCCGTTAAGACCTTTGATATGGAGCCAGTTGTCCCTCATGGCCAAAACGACCCATTTTCAATGTCAAACAAACCCCGGAGCAAGTAAACCCCCCATTTTGCTGATTTTAGTGTGCTATAGTTCACCATCTCTTTGGGTGGTCAGGAATTCCGACCTAATTTTTGCCAAACGTTTTCATGGACGTCCGTTAATACCTTAGTTATGGAGTATGTTGGCCCTCACGGCCAAAACGGCCCATTTTAAAGGTCAAACGAGCCTCAGAGCAGGTAAACTTCACATTTTGCTGATTTTCGTGTGCGCCATAGTCCATGGATGTTTCGGTGATCAATAATTCTGACCTTATTTTTGCCAATTTTTTTGTGGACGTCCATTAAGATCATAGCTATGGAGCTAGTTGGGCCTCATGGACAAAACGGCCCATTTTCAAGGTCAAACGATCCCTGGAGAAAATATATCCTCCATTTTGCCGATTTTCGTGTGCTATAGTCCATGGATTTTTTGGTGATCCAGAATTCCGACCACATTTTTGCCCAATTTTTTAATGGACGTTCGTTGAGACTTAGTTATGGAGCCAGTTGGCCCTCACGGCCAAAATGGTCCACTTTCAAGTTTAGACGAGCCTTAGAGCAGCTAAACCCCCCATTTTGCCAATTTTTGTGTGCTATAGTCCAATGGATTTTTTGGCGATCAGTAATTCCGACCTATTTTTTGCCAAAATGTTTCTTGGATGTCCATTAACACCTTTACTATGGATCCAGTTGGTCCTCACGGCCAAAACGGACCATTTTCAAGGTCAAATGAGCCCTGGAGCAGGTAAACCCCCATTTTGCCGATTTTTGTGTGCTATAGTCCATGTAGTTTTTGGTGATCCGGAATTGCGACCTCATTTTTGCCAATATTTTTTATGGAGGTCCGTTAAGACCTTAGCTATGGAGCCAGTTGTCCTTCACGGCCAAAACGACCCATTTTAAATGTCAAACGAGCGCTAGAGCAGGTAAACACCTATTTTGCCGATTTTCGTGTTCTATAGTCCATGTATATTTTGCTGATCAGGAATTCCGACCTCATTTTTTCCAAAACATTTTATGGAAGTCTGTTGAAACCTTAGCTATGGAGCCAGTTGGCCCTCACAGCCAAAACAACCCACTTTCAAGGTCAAACGAGCCCTAGAGCAGGTAAACCCCTATTTTGCCAATTTTCGTGTGCTATAGTCCATGGATTTTTTTGTGATAAAAAATTCCGACCTCATTTTTGCTGAAATTTTTCATGGATGTTCGTTAAGACCTTACTTATGGAGCCAGTTGGCCCTCACAACCAAAACAGCCAATTTTCAAGGTCAAACGAGCCCAAGAGAAGGTAAAACCCCATTTTGCCAATTTTCGTGTTTTATCGTCTATCGAATGTTTGGTGATCCGGAATTCCGACCTCATTTTTATAGAAATATTTTTTGAAGGTCCGTTTAGACCTTAGCTATGGATCCAGTTGGCCCTTATGGACAAAACGACCCATTTTCAATGTCAAACAAACCCTGGAGCAAATAAACCCCCCATTATACTGATTTTCATGTGCTATAGTTCACATTCATTTTGGTGATTAGGAATTCTGACCTAATTTTTGCCAAAAGTTTTCATGGACGTCTGTTAAGACCTTAGTTATGGAGTAAGTTGACCCTCACGGCCAAAACGACCCATTTTCAATGTCAAATGAGCCTCAGAGCAGGTAAACCCCACATTTTTGCCTATTTTCGTGTGCTATAAGTCCATCGATATTTTGGTGATCAGTAATTCCGACTTCACTTTTGCCAAAAAATTTCATGGATGTCCATTAAAACCTTAGTTGTGGAGCCTGTTGGCTCTCATGGCCAAAACGGCCCATTTTCAAGGTCAAACGATCCCTGGAGAAGATATACCCCCCATTTTGCTGATTTTCGTGTGCTATCGTCCATGGATTTTTTGGTGATCCAGAATTTCCACCGAATTTTTGCTGAATTTTTTTATGGACGTCCGTTGAGACCTTATCTTTGGAGCCAGTTGGCCCCCAATTTTGCCAATTTTTGTGTGCGATAGTCAATTGATTTTTTGGTGATCAGGAATTCCGACCTCATTTTTTTCGAAATTTTTCATGGATGTCCATTAAGACCTTAGCTATCGAGACAGTTGGCCCTCACAGCCAAAACGGCATATTTTCAAGGTCAAACGAGCCTTGGATCAGGTAAACCCCACATTTTACTAATTTTCTTGTGCTAAAGACTATGGATTTTTTGGTGATAAGGAATTCCGATCTCATTTTTTCCGAAATTTTTCATGGATGTCCATTAAGATCTTAGCTATGGAGCCAATTTGCCCTCATAGACAAAACGGCCCATTTTCAAGGTCAAACGAGCCCAAGAGCTGGTAAACCCCCCATTTTGCCGATTTTCTTGTGTTATAGTCCATGGAGTTTTTGGTGATCCGGAATTCCGACCTCATTTTTGCCAAACCCCCCATCACTATCTTTTTTGGCGATCCGAAATTCCAACTTCATTTTTGCCGAAATTTTTCATGGACGTCCGTTAAGTCCTTAGCTATGAGGTCAGTTGGCCCTCACGGCCAAAATGGCCCATATTCAAGGTCAAAAGAACCCCAGAGCAGACAAACCCCCCATTTTACCGATTTTTGTGTGCTATAGTTCACCATCTTTTTTGGTGATCCAAAATTCCAACCTATTTATTACCGAAATATTGGATGGACGTCCGTTAAGACCTTAGCTATGGAGCCAATTGGCCCTCACGGCCAAAACAACACATTTTCAAGGTCAAACGATCCCCGGAGCAAATAAACCCCCTATTTTGCCAATTTTTGTGTGTTATAGTCCATGAATTTTTTGGTGATCCAGAATTCAAACCTTATTTTTGCCAAAAAAATTCGTAGACGTCCTTTAAGACCTTACCTATGGAGCCAATTGTCTCTCACAGCTAAAACGGCCCATTTTCAAAGTCAAACTAACTCCGAAGCAGGTCAACTCCCATTTTGCCGATTTTCGTGTGCTATAGTTCACCATCTTTTTTGGTAATCCAAAATTCCGAACTAATTTTTGCCGAAATATTTAATGGACATCCGTTATGACCTTAGATATGGAGTCAGTTGGCCCTCACAGCCAAAACGGCCCATTTTCAAGGTTAAACAAACACCGAAGCAGGTAAACCCCCCATTTTGCCGATTTTCGTGTGTTATAGTCCATGGATTTTTTGGTGATCCAGAATTCTGACCTCATTTTTGCCAAAAAAATTCATGGACGTCCGTTAAGACCTTAGCTATGAAGTCAGTTGGCCCACATGACCAAAACGGCCCATTTTCAAGGTCAAACGAGCCCCGGAGCAAATAAACCTCCCATTTTGTTGATTTTCGTGTGCTATAGTTCACCTTATTTTTAGGTGATCTGGAATTCCGACCTCATTTTCACCGAAATATTTCATGTACGTCCATTAAAACCTTAGCTATGGAGCTAATTGGCCCTCACAGCCAAAATGACCCATTTTCAAGGTCAAATGAACCCCAGAGCAGCTAAACCCCCCATTTTGCCGATTTGTGTGTGCTATAACACACCATCTTTTTTGGTGATTAGCATTTCGACCTTATTTTTGCTAACATTTTTCATGGACATCTGTTAAGTCCTTAACTATGGAGCCAGTTGTCCGTCACGGCCAAAAAGTCCCATTTTCAAGGTCAAATGAGCCCCGGAGCAAGTAAATCCTATTTTGTCGATTTTCATGTGCTATAGTTCACCATCTTTTTTGTTGATCGAAAATTCCGACCTCATTTTTGCCGAAACTTTTCGAGGACATTCGTTTAGACCTTATCTAGGGAGCCACTTGTTCCTCACGGCTAAAATGGCCCATTTTCAAGGTCAAAATAACACTGGAGCAAGTAAACCTCTCATTTTGCCCATATTTGTGTGATATAGTTCACCATCTTTTTTGGTGATCCAGAATTCCGACTTCATTTTTGCTGAAATATTTCACGAACGTCTGTTAAGACCTTAGCTATGGAGCCAGTTGGCCCTCACGGCCAAAACGACTCATTTACAAGGTCAAACGATCCTCGGAGCAGGTAATCCCTCCATTTTACCAATTTTTGTGTGCTATAGTTCACCTTCTTTTTTGGTGATCCAGAATTCTGAACTCATTTTTGCCCAAATTTTTCATGGATGTTAGTTAAGACCTTAGTTATGGGGTTAGTTGGCCTTCACGGCCAAAACGGCCCATTTTCAAGGTCAAATGGTCCCCAGAGCATGTAAACCCCCTATTTTGCCTATTTTCGTGTGCTATAGTCCATGGATTTTTTGGTGATCAGGAATTCCGACCTCATTTCTGCCAAAATATTTCATGGATGTCAATTAATACCTTAGCTATTGAGCCAGTTGGCCCTCACGACAAAAAACGTCCCATTTTCAAGGTCAAACGATCCTCGGAGCAGGTAAACCTCCCATTTTGCCGATTCTCGTGTGCTATAGTCCACGGGATTATTCGGTGACCCAAAATTCCGACATCATTTTTGCCAAATATTTTCCTGGACCTCCAATAAGGACTTAGCTATGGAGCTGGTTGTTCACCATGGCCAAAACGGCCCATTTTCAAGGTGAAACGATCCTCGAAGCAGGTAAACCCCCCATTTTGCCGATTTTCCTGTGCTATAGTCCACCAGATTTTTTGGTGACCCAGAAATCCGACGTCATTTTTTGCCAAAAAATTACATTTACTTCTCTTAAGACCTTAGCTATGGAGCTAGTTGATCACCATGGCCAAAACAACCCATTTTCAAGGTCAAATGAGCACCGGAGCAGGCAACCCCCATTTTGCCGATTTTCGTGTGCTACAGTCTTAGTGGATTTTTTGGTCACTCAGAAATCCGACATCATGTTTGCCAAAAAAATTACATGGACCTCCGTTAAGACCTTAGCTATGGAGCCAGTTTATCACAACGGCCAAAAAGGCCCATTTTCAAGGACAAACGAGCCTCTGAGAAGGTAAACCCCCTATTTTGCTAATTTTTGTGTGTTATAATCCATAGGATTTTTTTGGGACCCAGAATTCCAACGTCATTTTTGCCAAAAATTTACATGGACCTCCGTTAAGACCTTAGATATATAACCAGTTGGTCACCAGTACCAAAACAACCAATTTTCAAGGTCAAACGAGCCCCAGAGCAGGTAAACCCCTCTTTTGCTATTTTTCGTGTTCTATAGTCCACGAGATTTATTGGTGACCCAGAATTACGACGTCATTTTCACCAAATTTACATGGACCTCTGTTAATACCTTAGCTATTGAGCCAGTTGGTCACCACGGCCAAAAAGGCCCATTTTCAAGGTCAAACTATCACCGGAGCATGTAAACCCCTCATTTTGTCGATTTTCATGTGTTATAGTCCACGGTATTTATTGGTGACCCGGAATTCTGATGTCATTCCCCCCAAATATTTACATGGCCCTCCGGTTAGACTTTATCTATGGAGTTAGTTGGTCACCACGGCCAAAACGACCCATTTTCAAGGTCAAACAGCCTCGGAGGAGGTAAACCCCCATTTTGCCGATTTTCATGTGGTATAGACCACGAGATTTTTTGGTGACCCATAACTTTGACGTCATTTTTTCCAAAAATTTGCATGCACCTCCATTAAGACCTAAGCTATGGAGCCAGTTGGTCACCACGGGCAAAAAGTCTCATTTTTAAGGTCAAACAAGCCCCGAAATAGGTAAACCCTCCATTTTGCTGATTTTCATGTGCTGTCCAAGAGATATTTTTGTGACCCAGAATTCCGACGTTATTTTTGCCAAAAATTTACATGGACCTCCGTTAAGACTTTAGATATGGAGTTAGTTGGTCACCACGGCTAAACGAACCATTTTTGAGGTCAAACGAGCCCAGGAGCAGGTAAATCCCCATTTTGATTATTTTTGTGTGCTATAGTCAAACCATTTTCGAGGTCAAACGAGCCCAGGAGCAGGTAAATCCCCATTTTGATTATTTTTGTGTGCTATAGTCCACGGGATTTTTTGGTGACCCAGAATTTTGATGTCATTTTTGCCAAAAATTTACATAGACCTCCGTTAAGACCATAGCTATGAAGCCAGTTGGTCACCACGTCCAAAATGGACCATTTTCAAGGTCAATCAAAACTTAGAGAAGGTAAACCTCCCATTTTGTCGAGTTTCGTATTCTATAGTCCAATGGATTTATTGGTGAACCAGAATTTTGATGTCATTTTCGCCAAAAATATACATGGACGTCCGTTAAGACTGTAGCTATAAAGACAGTTGGTCAACACGACCAAAATGTCCTATTTTCAAGGTCAAACGAGCCCCGGAGCAGTTAAACCCCCCCATTTTGCCAATTTTTGTGTGCTATAGTCCACGAGATATTTTGGTGATCCGAAATGGCGACGTCATTTTTGCCAAAAATTTACGTGGACCTCCGTTATGACCTTAGATATGGAGCCACTTGGCACCATGGCCAAAACGACCCATTGTCAAGGTCAAATGATCCCCGGAGCAGGGAAACCCTCCATTTTGCCGATTTCGATGTGCTATAGTCCACGGGATTTTTTGGTGACATGGAATTCCGATGTCGTTTTCACCAAATATTTACATGGAGCTCCGTTAAGACTTTATCTATGGAGCCAGTTGGTCACCATGGCCAAAACGGCATATTTTCAAGATCAAATGAGCCCCAGAGCAGGAAAAACCCCTATTTTGCCGATTTTCGTGTGCTATAGTCCACGGGATTATTCGGTGACCCAGAATTTCAACATCATTTTTGCCAAATATTTACATGGACCTTCAATAAGGACTTAGATATGGATTCGGTTGTTCACCACGGCTAAAACGGCCCATTTTCAAGGTGAAATGAACCTTGAAGCAGGTAAACCCCCCATTTTACTGATTTTCGTGTGCTATAGTCCACTTGATTTTTTGGTGACCTGTAAATCCGATGTCATTTTTGCCAAAAATTTACATGGACCTCCGTTAAGACCTTAGCTATGGAGTTAGTTGGTCACCACGGCCAAAACGTCCCATTTTCAAGGTCAAAGATCCCCGGAGCAAGTAAATCCCTATTTTGCCAATTTTCGTGTGTTATAGTCCACGGGATTTTTTTGGGACCCAGAATTCCAATGTCATTTTGTCAAAAAATTTACATGGACCTCCGTTAAGACCTTAGATATAGAGGCAGTTGGTCACCACTGCCAAAATGGCCCATAATCAATGTCAAACGATCCCCGGAGCAGGTAAACTCCCATTTTGCCTATTTTCATGTTCTATAGTCCACGGGATTTTTTGGGGACCTATATTTCCGACGTAATTTTTGCCAAAAATTTACATGGACCTCTATTAGGACCGTAGAAATTGAGGCAGTTGGTCACCACGGCCAAAACGGCCCATTTTCAAGGTCAAACTATCCCCATAGCAAGTAATCCCCCATGTTGTAGATATTCGTGTGCTATATTCCACATGATTTATTGGTGACATAGAATTCTGACGTCATTTTCACCAAAAATTTACATGGACCTCCAATAAGGACTTAGCTATGGAGCCAGTTGTTCACCACAACCAAAACGGCCCATATTCAAGGTCAAATGATCCCAAGAGAAGGTAAACCCCCCATTTTGCCGATTTTCGTGTGCTATAGTCCACGGGATTTTTTGGTGACCCAAAATTCCGACGTCATTTTGTATTAATATTTACTTAGACCTCCGTTAAGACCTTATCTATGGAGCCAATTGGTCACCATGGCCAAAATGGCCCATTTTCAAGGTCAAACGAGGCCCGGAGTAGGTAAACGCCAAGTTTTGCCAATTTTTGTGTGCTATAATCCACGAGATTTTTTGGTGACCCTGAATTCTGACGTCATTTTTGCGAGAAATTTACATGGATCTCCATTAAGACCTTAGATATGGAACCAGTTAGTCACCACGGCCAAAACAGCCCATTTTCAAGGTCAAACGAACCCTTGAGTAGGTAAACCCCCATTTTACCAATTTTTGTATGCTATAGTCCATGGGATTTATTGGTGAACCAGAATTCCGACGTCATTTTTGCAAAAAAATTACAAGGACCTCCATTAAGACCTTAGTTATGGAGCCAGTTGGTCACCACAGCCAAAATTGCCCATTTTCAAGGTTAAACAAGCCCGAAGCAGGTAAACCCCCTATTTTGCCTATTTTCGTGTGCTATAATGCACGGGATTTTTTGGTGACTCAGAATTCCGACGTCACTTTCAGTAAAAATTTACATGGACCTCCAATAAGTACTTAGCTATGGATCCAATTGTTCACCACAGCCAAAATGGCCCATTTTCAAGGTCAAACGATCCCCTAAGCAGGTAAACCCTCCATTTTACCAATTTTCATGTGCTATAGTCCACGTGATTTATTGGTGACCCAGAATTCCGACGTCATTTTTGCAAAAAATTTACATGGACCTCCATTAAGACCTTAGCTATGGAGCCAATTGGTCATCACGGCCAAATCGGCCTATTTTCAAGGTCAGAAGATCCCCGGAGCAGGTAAACCCCAATTTTTCTGATTTTCGTGTGTTATAGTCCACGTGATTTTTTGGTGACCCGGAATTCAACGTCATTTTTACCAAAATTTTACGTGGACCTCCGTTAAGACCTTAGTTATGGAGCTAGTTGGTCACTACGGCCAAAACGGCCCATTTTCAAGGTCAAATGAGCCCCGGAGCAGGTAAACCCCCTATTTTACCAATTTTTGTGTGTATAGTCCACGAGATTTTTTTGGGACCCATAATTTCGACGTCAGTTTTGCCAAAAAATTACATGAACCTCCGTTAAGACCTTAGATATGGAACCAATTGGTAACCACTACCAAAACAGCCCATTTTCAAGGTCAAACAATCCCCGGAGCAGGTAAACCCCCCATTTTGCCTATTTACATGTTCTATAGTCCACGGGATTTTTTGGAGACCCATAATTCCTACGTAAATTTTGCCAAATATTTACATGGACCTCTGTTAAGACCATAGATATGGAGCTAGTTGGTCACCACGGCCAAAACAGCCCATTTTCAAGGTCAAACGATCCCCGGAGCAGGTAAACCACCCATGTTGTCGATTTTCGTGTGCTAAACTCCACAAGATTTATTGGTGACACAGAATTCTAACGTCATTTTCATCAAATATTTGCATGGACCTCCAATAAGGACTTCGTTATGGAGCCAGTTGTTCACCATAGCCAAAATGGTCCATATTCAAGGTCAAATGATCCCCGGAGAAGGTAAACCTCCCATTTTGCCGATTTTCATATGCTATAGTCCACGGGATATTTTGGTGACCCAAAATTCCGACGTCATTTTTGATAAATATTTACATAGACCTCCGTTAAGACCTTAGCTATGGAGCCAATTAGTCACCATGGCCAAAATGGCCCATTTTCAAAGTCAAACGAGGCTCGGAGTAGGTAAACGCCAAATTTTGCCGATTTTTGTGTACTATAGTCCACGAGATTTTTTGGTGACCCTGAATTCCGACGTCATTTTTGCCAAAAATTTACATGGATCTCCGTTAAGACCTTATCTATGGAACTAGTTGGTCACCATGTCCAAAACGGCCCATTTTCAAGGTCAAACGAGCCCTTAAGTAGGTAAACCCCCCATTTTGCCAATTTTCGTATGCCATATTCCACGGGATTTATTGGTGAACCAGAATTTCGACGTCATTTTTGCAAAAAAAATACATGGACCTCTATTAAGACCTTAGTTATGGAGCCAGTTGGTCACCACAGCCAAAAATGCCCATTTTCAAGGTCAAACGATCCCCGGAGCAGGTAAATCCCCCATTTTGCCTATTTTCGTGTGCTATAGTGCACGGGATTTTTTGGTGACCCAGAATTCTCACATCATTTTCACCAAAAATTTACATGGACCTCTAATAAGGACTTAGATATGGAGCCAGTTGTTCTCCACAGCCAACACGGCCCATTTTCAAGGTCAAATGAACCCCGAAGCAGGTAAATCCCTATTTTACTGATTTTTGTGTGCTATAGTCTATGGGATATTTTGGTGACCCAGAATTCCAACGTCATTTTTGCCAAAAATTTACATGGACCTCCGTTAAGACCTTAGCTATGGAGCCAGTTGGTCACCACAGCCAAAACGACCCATTTTCAAGGTCAAACGAGACCTGGAGCAGGTCTACAGGATTTATTGGTGACCTAGAATTGTGACGTCATTTTCACCAAAAATATACATAGACCTCTGTTAAGACCTTAGCTATAAAGCCAGTTGGTCACCACGGCCAAAACGGCCCATTTTCAAGGTCAAACAATCCCCCGAGCAGGTAAACCCCCCATTTTGCCATTTTTGTGTGATATAGTCCACGAGATTTTTTGGTGACCCAGAATTTCGACATCATTTTGGCCAAATATTTACATGGACCTCCGTTAAGACCTTAGATATGGAGCCACTTAGTCACCACGGTCAAAATGGCCCATTTTCAAGGTAAAACAATCCCCGGAGCAGGTAAACCCCACATTTTACCGATTTTCGTGTGTTATAGTCCACGGGATTTTTTGGTGACTCAGAATTTCGACATCATTTTCACCAAAATTTACATGCAAATAAGGACTTAGCTATGGATCCAATAGTTCACCACCGCCAAAACGGCCCATTTTCAAGTTCAAACGAGCCCCGAAGCAAGTAAACCCCCTATTTTGTCAATTTTCGTGTCCATAGTCCACGGAATTTATTGGTGACCCGAAATTCTAACGTCATTTTTGCCAAAAAATTATATGGACCTCTGTTAAGACCTTAGCTATGGAGCCAGTTGGTCACCACGGCCAAATCGACCCATTTTCAAGGTCAAAAGAGCCCCAGAGCAGGTAAACCATCCAATTTTGCTGATTTTCGTGTGTTATAGTCCACGAGATATTTCGGTGATCCATAATTCTGACGCCATTTTTGCCAAAAATTTACATGGACCTCCGTTAAGACCTTAGCTATGGAACTAGTTGGTCACCACGGCCAAAACAGCCTATTTTCAAGGTTAAATGAGCCCCAGAGCATGTAAACCCCCATTTTGTTGATTTTTGTGTGCTATAGTCCATGGGATTTTTTGGTGACCCAGAATTTCGACGTCATTTTTGCCAAAAATTTACATGGACCTCCGTTAGGACCTTAGATATGGAGCTAGTTGGTCAGCACGGCTAAAACGGTCCATTTTAAAGGTCAAACGAACCCCGAAGCAGGTAAACCCCATATTTTGCCAATTTTCGTGTGCTATAGTCCACGGTATTTATTGGTGACCCAAAATTCCGATGTCGTTTTCGCAAAAAAATTACATGGACCTCTGTTAAGACCTTAACTATAGAGCCAGTTGGTCACAACGACGAAAACGGCCCATTTTCAAGGTCAAACGATCCCTGGAGAAGGTAAACCCCCCTATTTTGTCGATTTTCGAGTGCTATAGTCCACGGGATTTTTTGGTGATCCAAAATTCCGACGTCAATTTTGGCAATACTTTACATGGACCTCTGTTAAGACCTTAGTTGTGGATCGAGTTGGTCACCACAGCCAAAACGGCAAATTTTCAAGGTTAAACAAGCCCTGGAGCAGGTAAATCGTCCATTTTGCTAATTTTTGTGTGTTATAGTCCACGTGATTTATTGGTGACCCGAAACTCAGACGTCATTTTTGCCAAAAATTTACATGGATCTCCGTTCATTTCTTAGTTATGGAGCCAGTTGGTCACCACGGCCAAAACGGACCATTTTCAAGGTCAAACTAGCCCCGGAGCAGGTAAACCCCCCATTTTGCTGATTTTCGTGTGCTATGTCCATGGGACTTTTTTGTGACCCAGAATTCCGGCTTCATATTTACCAAAATATTTCATGCACCTCCGTTAAGACCTTAGATATGGAGTCAATTAGTCACCATGGCCAAAATGGCCTATTTTCAAGGTCAAACGATCCCAGGAGCAGGTAAACCCCCCATTTTACCGATTTTCGTGTGCTATAGTCCATGGAATTTTTTGGCGACCAAGAATTCCGACGTCATTTTTGCCAAAAAAATTACATGGACCTCAGTTTAGACCTTAGCTATGCAGCCAGTTGGTCACCACAGCCAAAACGACCCATTTTCATGGACAAACAAGCCCCGGAGCATGTAAACCCCCCATTTTGCCAATTTTTGTGCGCTATATTCCACAGGATTTATTGGTGACCCAGAATTCTGATGTCATTGTCGCCTAAAATTTATATGGACCTCCAATAAGGACTTAGCTATGGAGCCAGTTGTTCACCACGGCCAAAATGGCACATTTTCAAGGTCAAACAATCCCCGAAGCAGGTAAACCACCCATTTTGCCGATATTCATGTTCGTCCACGGGATTTATTGGTGACCCAGAACTCGGACATCATTTTCGCCAAAAATTTACCTGGACCTCCATTCATTCCTTAATTATGGAGCCAGATGGTCACCACGGCCAAAACGGCCCATTTTCAAGGTCAAACGATCCCCGATGCAAGTAAACCTCTCATTTTGCCAATTTTTGTGTGCTATAGTCCACGAGATTTTTTAGTGACCAAAAATTCCGACGTCAGTTTTACCAAATTTTACTTCGACCTCCGTTAAGACCTTAGTTATGGACCCACTTGGTCACCGCGGCAAAAACGGCCCATTTTCAAGGTCAAACGATCCCTGGAGCAGTAAACCCCCCATTTTGCCTATTTTCATGTGCTATAGTCCACGAGATTTTTTGGTGACCCAGAATTCCAACGTAATTTTTGCCAAAAATTAACATGGACCTCCGTTAAGATCATAGTTATGGAGCCAGTTGGTCACCAATGCCAAAATGGCCCATTTTCATGGTCAAACAAGACCCGGAGCAGGTAAACCCCCCATTTTGCCAATTTTCGTGTGATATATTCCACAAAAACATTTGGTGACCCGGAATACCGACGTCATTTTTGCCAAAAATTTACATGGACCTCCGTTAAGACCTGAGCTATGGAGCTAGTTGGTCACCACAGCCAAAGCGGCCCATTTTCAAGGTCAAATGAGTCCCGAAGCAGGTAAACCCCCATTTTATTGATTTTCCTGTTAGTCCACGAAATTTTTGGTGACCTAGAATTTCGATGTCATCTTTTTCAAAAATTTACATGGACCTCCGTTAAGACCTTAGCTATGGAGCTAGTTTGTCATCATGGCCAAAACAACCCATTTTCAAGGTCAAACGAGACCTGGAGCAGGTAAACCCCCCATTTTGCCGATTTTCGTGTGCAATAATCCACTGGATTTATTGGTGACCCAGAATTCCAACGTCATTTTTGGAAAAAATATACATAAACCTCCGTTAAGACTTTAGCTATAAAGCCAATTGGTCACCACGGCCAAAACGGCCCATATTCAAGGTTAAACGAGCCTCGGAGCAGGTAAACCCCCCATTTTGCCAATTTTTGTGTGGTCCACGCCCTGAGCCGATCGGCGGATCGGCTCGTCATCGTTCCACATCCGACCGGGGATGTAACACCCCTCAAAATGAAATAGGATAATTAGAGCTTCACATGCGTGTTAGTAGTTGATAAACTTGTATAAATGTTTGAAAATGAGTTCATAGGTTAGTTTAGTTGAGTTTGAAGTCACACGTCAAAGAGACGTTCAAGACGTTCAAAAATTAGTAGTTTGCGTTCTAGTGTGTTCTAGTGAGTCTTGCATGTTTTTATGTGTTGTTTGGAGTCTAAAATCAGTGGAGGTGACCCTAGTGTGTTAATAAATGTTTTTAGGGTCAAAACGTTTGAACACGACTCCCCGGGACCACCCTAAGGGTCCCCGAGGAGGACCCCAACCTTGGCCAAGCAAGCTGCCAAGGCAGCTTGTAAGTTATGCATAGAGGGAGTAGCTCTGCGTCGCGGACCTGCTCCACCTATGGCCAAAAAGTGTCTGCGCGACACGGAGACATAGCGGACTCTACTGTCTCGGAATTTAATTTATGAAAAACTTGCGGGAACACCTCCGCGTCGCGGACTTGTTTCCCGACGAAATCTGCGAAAATAGAATTCAAGTTTGACTTGTTTAAAAGGGTCCAACTAAGTGAGGGGTAGTTTGGGTACTTTGGGGAATTATTATAATCGGTTATTTTACCTATTTTAGGGTATTTTAAGTGGTTAAAACCCCAATACCTAGAATAAGACCCCATTCTCCAAATTGAACCTTCCCTCTCAAATATATTTCTTTCTCTAGAACTCCATGGAAGCCATTGATGAAGCTTCAACCTAGGGGATGAATTCCTACTAATTTCTCCTTCAAATTCTAAGGATATTAATCACAAAGGTATGGGGATTTTATCTTTGATTCTCCTTTCAATCAAAGAGCCAAATCAAAGTGATTTCAATGTTTTTCAGAAACACTAAAAACCCCAATTTCAATTCTAAGCTTGGGTTCTTGCATGAAAGTATTTCAAATGATGATTTATGTTAATATTGATAGTTTTAAAATAAAAAACTCCATGAACCCTTGCATATGTTGAAATCCAAAGTTTTGGGTCTAAAGTGGGTCTATTGATTATGAGATAATAATGTGATATTAATGTGTAGATTTTTATGGGCTATTGATTTATTTATTGTTTTATATTGAATTATGAGGAATTGATGGTCAATTGTGTTACATTGGATGTTGGCCTTGAATGGGCAATTGTGACCTAAGGTTTATGATGAT
>JAJOOS010005956.1:0-22015 GCA_029582725.1 Solanum chiquidenum | reverse complement strand
GACACACACACCCATTGTTAAAAATGTGTGGGATTTTATGCTTTTCCTGTAATTTTTCCCTCCATCCAGAAGCTCCAATTTCATCCAGCTATTTAAAGATGTGTGGGCTTTTATGTTCTACTATATCAAATTCGAACGTGTGTTGTATAACTGTTAACTAATACATGCAAATTGCGCAATTCAGCTTAAACTTTAAGCGGCCAAAGATAAGGCGTTGTAAGTTTAGAAAATTAGTACCATACTGGTGTGGAGTGCAGATATGGTGGTTACTGCTACTATTGTGTTCAGTGGCTGCTCATACTGATTTATTCAAGTGAATAATCACACTTCTACCTTATAAAAAAATGCACCTGTAAGATGTTTTGAGTTTTGATTTGAAGATTTCATGTTTCCTATTTTATGATTTTTGTTGTTGCTTATAAGCTAAAAAATGCATTGGGATGGGATACATTGTTATATTCTAAGATGAATATTTTGATGCTCACTGGAAATGCACCATTTTCCACCATATTTTTCTGTAGGGGTGAAATGCCTAAAGGAAATGTTGAAATGAAGCAAGGAGATTGGGTCTGTTCGCAGTAAGTTCTCATTTACTTTTGGCATTCCTGATACATTGTCTGCATGTTTATTTGTGTTTTACCTGTATATTTGATATGTACTCTATAATTCTATCAAGTATTATTAGGGACTTCAAAATCAAGCTTTCCATTGAATGAATGGTCTAGAAGGACCCCCACCCCCACTTTTAATTTTTGGGGGCATTTAGTAAGCTCTCCACCTTTTTGCTGTTTTCCCACCAAATATATCTTCTTAGAACTTCAGGCAACTAAATTCTCTTTCCTTTTGTGAATGACAAAGAATTCAGTTGATATATCAGAAAGGGCTCACTGAGTTGACTTCTCTACGTGTTTGTTTTTTTCTTATCCTGTGGACTTTTTCTGATGCTAGTAAATGGATTTGGAAATAGAAAAGGCATTTTTGATTTGCCTAACTGTGCTTATCACAAACAAATTGTGTTAAGTCTTTTCACTGATTGAATTATCATAGTCCCCATTTTCCTTTTCCCTTTTTAATTTGATTTGGTAACCTTCTTTTAGGCCCACCACCAAAACCTCCAGTCACTGCCATTCTCTGGGCAACAGTGGGTTTTCCACCTTCCCACCCCCGTTGGTGACTTGAACACCCTACCTCATGGCTAAAGTTGAGGAGCTCTACCATTAGAGCAACTCTCCCTCGTCCTCTTTTTTCTTCCTTTCTCTAGTGTTACTTCCTTGTGCTCATGTTCCTGGCATGTACTGATATTGACTTGCTGCAGGTGCACTTTCATGAACTTCGCACGCAATGCACAGTGCCTGAGATGCAAATCAAAAGGACCTAGTCGAGATGCTCCTGTGGTTAAAGAAATGAAAAAGGGAGATTGGAATTGCCCACAGTATGTTGCATCATATGATTTACTAGCTGCTTATAAAAATCTCAGAGTTCATCAAAAAAAAATCCTACAGTTATGAAGCATTAAAACCCCACTTGTCAGATTATATAGTTTCATAGATGATGACTCCACTATGGATATCAAGAGTGCCTTCTTCCTTTTATAACTCTAGTCTGAGCTATTGAATTCACTGGCCTACTATAAATATAACCGAGTGCTAACAGCTTAAAAAGTGACTTTGAAATATACTTATCTTTTTTTTGAATTCTCAAAAAATAAATAAATATACTCATCTTTTCTCTTGATAAACTAATGTCAGTTTGCTTTATACATGCACGTATACCTACTGCAATATCACATTGTACGCTTATGATTAGGAAATACTTACTCTTCTATAATCTGAGAACAATATAAGATGTTATTGTCCTGCACACGTTGTCTTTATGGCCTTCCAACTTGTTTTCCCTTCTCCTTTTCAGTGGTGTTAGTTCTCAGTTCTCGTCATTTTTTTTTGGTCCCTGTAGATGTACCTTCATGAATTTTGCTAGCAATACCAAGTGTTTACGCTGCCAAGAGCAGCGTCCCAAGAGACAGCTGAATCCTGGAGAATGGGAGTGCCCCTCGTGAGTAACTTTTGTTGATTCTGCATGTTTCAGTTTTGTGGATTCTACTCATCATACTTTTGGATTCTTGTACAGATGTGACTTCTTGAACTTCAGAAGCAACATGGTCTGCAAGAAGTGCACTTGTGAACGTCCCAAAGATGCAAAGACTCGGTCAAAATATGAGCAGCAACTTTGGACAAAGCCTTACTAATGTAGCTAAAGATCACAGAACATACAGTCGGTTGAGGATATCATCACAACAAAAAATAGTTAGACACAGCTTTTTGGTGCTTCAGGTGAGTGGATATGGAAATGGGAATAACATATTTATTCCTCTCGATGTTACTTTAGCAATTAAGGGATGTTTGTGAAGTCTTAATTTATTTTTTCGTGAAATAGTTTGTAATTATAACATACTGTAGAATCTAATAAACAGTGTTTCATGGCCACTTTTTTTTTAAGTGCAAGAATATATTGATTTATGGGTTAATCTGGAAATTAGTTGTATGTGGGAGCATATCCAAGGGTTTCCGAGAGTTTTTAACTTTTTACTTTCCTCTGTTTCAGTTTGTTCACTTTGTCTTCGCGTGATGAATTAAGAACAGGGTAGATACAGTTGATAATAGTAATAAAAAGAGAATCATATAAATACTGTGCGTCATCCAAAACGTCTTAAAGCTTTTGATTGAATAGAAATGAGCAACATCTCAGGGACAATCTAAAAAGAAAACGGACAAGGTTTAAACATGCTATACTTGAACCAGAACTTACGAACTTTAATTAGGAAATTTAACTGCCTCAAGTGTTGTACACAATCTCTCACCTAATGATTTCATTCAGAAGTAAGAAAGATGCCAGCGTTTCACTGTCCGTTGCGTTAGATAGCTCGAAAATTCGCGGAGCGGATTATTCAAAATTGACATTTTATGAAGTTGGTATATAGAGGATTTGTCACCATAATTACTATTCTGAAAATAATTTCCCATGACAAAATAAGAACAATGAAGGAAATTCCCAACCGTTTGGCCAACCATGCTCTTAATTAAGATGGGAGAGTCAATTTTATTTTATTTTTTTGGTACTGTAAGTTAGAACGAGCAATACTTGAATAAGCTACAGCAAGGATATAGTAGAAGTATCCAAATCTATACTAAAAATGAGCGAAAGCGAAATCATGTTGTGACAATACTCCACTCCATTCTATTTAGTCAGTGTGTATGACAAATATATAACATTGCCCAAAACAAAAGGGCATCTCTCTATGACCAAAACAAGAAAAAAATTCTACATATTTTTTCTGCAAAACAATCTTACTCTTCGCCCCTATATGGAAACATATTAATGGATTACAGGCACACCTTGCTCCCCAAGTTGATGAGGGAAGGCGACCTCTCCAGCAGCTGCAGCAACATGCCTACGCTGCCGCTCGCGTAGGTAAAGCACCGTTAGAAGGCATACAAAGAGGGTGAGAATTGTTGCATTTCCTTCTTCCATTAGGACATCCTCCACCCATGCTTCCACTTTGGGGTAAACTTCGGGTAAGGAATCAATTACGTTAACCTATAAAAAAGAAAATAACCAAAATAGGGCCCATATCAATCAAAATATCAAATTTAAAAAGAGAAAATATAATATTTCTACTATTTTTTTCTGTCCACTTGAGGACCAGTTACTACAGCCCCTCCATTATGCAAGTAAGGGGGCAATAAAAGGGCGTTTGCAATGAAAAGAGTTCAAATAGTACTCTTTTGACCGACTCTTATTACATATACTAGTAGAGCACAGAAGTGAGGCTCCGGCGATGTTGGACTATATTCAGCTCGTCTGATCTCAACTACTTCTTTCGGCAATGTCTTTGTACTCTCGGTGGTTTCTATGAGTCTCTTCAAAATATCCCAAGTCCCTAATCCTAGCCAAATTTACAACCCTGTCCAGTTGCACATCATGTCTCTTTGTAACACCATGACCTTGAGGATATCTTTCCACATTGTTATTCCTCTGCTCACAATCTCCCACAACTTCCACGATCCAGATTTTACCCTTGCTGCCAATTATGATAACTTTGGATCTTTGACATGGCAACGACACTCTGTTTGAAGCATCTTAAGAGTCCCATGGCAGCCTCAAATACATCAAACCAGAGTATTGTACCATGTTTTCACAAAGCCAACACTATCACTCCAACTCATGTGCTTCTAAACTTCAATATAAGTACGAGTTCTTCTTACCCTACAGTTGTTTAGGATTTGGATTGTGCTTTGTTTTCTTTCCACTCTAAATCGTCTACTGTATTACATGCAGTTCATCCTCACTCATAGACATGCAGAGCCCAGTTAGGAAGATTATTAGGACCACCATTCCCCAGTAAGCTAATATGGTAAATGGACTGCATCTGATAGCTCCTGCAAACTCTGGTTCAATTTCTTTTTTTTTTGAGGAAGGTAACAAACTCTGGTGCAACACGACTCAAGGTTCTATTATACTCCTAGGGAATGCAATCACATTCTGCAAATGCCAAAAGCAAGGTCCCTCTGACAATCAGAGAGGCCTCATATTTCAATGCCCAAGTACTGGTGACCCCTTTAGGACTTCTGTTTTTATCAGGTAAATGGTTTCACTTATTACAAGGCAAAAATCGGCTGTATACAAGTATACCAAAAAGCAAAGAACCTACAACCATATATGGATCTCTATGAAAGACATCCAATCCTCTATACAACCCGGAACTACATAGGTGTACCAAAATAAATAAGGGATTGAAGACTACTCCTCAACTGTCCAAAACTCATTTCTATCCCTTCAAAAGACCCCCAGTTTCCTTTTAGGACATTAACTGATTAGTCTTCTCTTTGTCACAGTTTTGACAGGGGAAATAAGGGATCATCCAATGAATTTATGAGTGCGAAGTGGCTAGAGGTATTGAAACACAAAATGAACAATCAAGTATGTGTGTGCATGTGTACATGTATTTGTATGCAGTGAGAGAAATGGAGTAAACATTTACCAGGATACCATTGGCGTAGTTTTTCCTTATCCACAAGCTTCCAAGGGCCAATGTTACAGGCAACTTTGCAGCATGATCAACTTCCAATGCTTGATCGTAATAACGCTTGGCAAGATGTAGATCAAATGGTAGTCCCTGGCCATGCTCATGCATGTAACCCAGATTAAACATAGCTTGGGCATTAGATTGTGATTTTGCATGCATATATGCCTCAGCTGCACGGTCATAGTCCCGCTCAGTACCCTATAAAAAGCAGATGAATAGTATTCCATCACTTCATTAATATGCAATTCAAGCCAAGAAGAGATCACAATAAAGATAAACAAACTTGAGGCTACTACTACTACTGGATGTAAACTAACATACCCCATACTAATATGTGAAGAGATTATGATTAGAATAAGATAAACAACTTGAGGCTACTTCTACTGAATGTAAAATAACATACCCGACCATAGTAATATGCATCTCCAATAAGCAACGCAGCATGCTCATTACCCTGCTCTGAGGCTTGCCACCACAAGGCATGCGAGCGTTGATGCCTCTCTTCATCACTGCAAATTCCAGATTCTCCCAAACACATGCTTCTTTCTCCATATTTGTCAAGGATCCATGCAGCATTACTTTGCGCAATCTCATAGCCTAACTCAGCCATTCTCGAATATAGAAGGAAAGCCCTGCCCACATCTCCTCTCAAATACGACTCAAGTGCCCATCTTGACAAAGAACTCCATGGTCCACGTTCTGCAACTAGTTTGTACAAGGAAGATGCCTGAAAATTGAAATAACGGACGGCATGTGAAAAGGAGGAAGGACCACAAAAGGGAAAAAATAAAAATACATCATCCTTCAAGATAATTTTATGCAACTTGAAGATAAAAGCACTTAGAATTTATCACTGTGAACATAAAAGCTTCAGCAATTATTATATCATGCTTCTCTCCTATTTCTCAGTTTAGTTTAGTGTGCGCGCTTTGCATGAGTATCTCGCGTCAATCAATAAAACTATGTACAAGAAGTACGAAATTATTAAAAAATAGACATTGACATTAAAATAAATGTTATATCTATGTAGGTGATAAGAATTTCATATAGGAAGGTTAAAAAGTTATTTAAAAGAATGTGAACCTCTTTTTTAATATTTGAAATTCCTTTAATTATTTATTCATTTTGTTTACCACAATTTAATTAAGATTTATATATGGTAAACATATTGATTTTCAAGTCGTAAATGTTAGGGAGAATCTTAGTAGCACAGTTGGTTGGTTACCTAAACTCCCACCTTGTTGGTGAGGGTTCGATTCCCCACATTGTAATCCCCTCCTCATTTTCCCTTCCCCTACCCCCAATTTTAAAAAAGAAAAAAAAGAGTCTTAAATGTTAGGATTTTTGATATAGTTCAAATAAGAAGCAAAATTTTAGTCAACTTTATAGTACTAAATATAAAGAGTTCTTACCTATTACAAATAAGTAAAGATTAATAGCTATACCTTTAATTGATTTCAAAGTCCTAAATATTAGGATAATAATTAAATGACAATTATTTGAGGAAAATAGTAAATGCCAATTTTATCTGTAGAATCTTTTAATAAAGGGCAAAAAGTTTAATCAACATTTCTAAAGAACCTCCATACTTTTTAATTAATATTAGATGAAGGAGAATAGCCTTGAAAGTTATGTGTCGACGACTTTATACAAGGCTATCTCCATTTTCCTCTTTACAAAAAGAATGTAGAAAAGATATGACGGCATATACCCCAGTAGAGAACAATTACTCAGTACATTCCATTTTATATGACTGTTTTGATAGGACATAGATTTTAAGAATTTACTTTAATTGTTCATTATATTATTATTATTATCATTATTATTAGTAGTAGTAGAAGAAAATATTAACATAAATGATAAATAGTTAGGGGTCGTTTGGTAGGGTGTATAAGAATAATATTGAATAGAGTGTATTAGTAATGTTGGTATTAGTTATGCTTGCTTAGTTATACATAGATTATTTCTTATGCATTGTTTGGTTTGGTGTATTAAAAATAACATGCATTGCATAATTTCTAAAAAGATATTTATTTACAAAAATACCCTCCACAAATATGGTGGAAAAGATATAGAAAAGGCTTTGAGGGACAATTGTGTCTTTAACCATGCTAATGCGTGCATTAAAAACCTTGCATTACTAATACCGTGGAAATCCATGTATTAGTAATACACGCTTCAATACACAATTGAGTGTATAACTAATGTAAGCATTAGTTATACATAGGTTGAAAAAGTGTACCAAACAAGGTACTACTAAGACACAAAGCTAATGCATGTGTTATTTTTTCTAATACACTCTACCAAGTACCAAACAACCCCTTAGTTTCATATAGAAAGCCTCACATCAAAGTTTTAGATAATTGAGAGTTGAATGAAATAAGATTCTAGGAAGTTGTCATAGTTGTACCAAAACATTGTTAATATACTGATATCAACTATTTTGGAAGGTCTAAAAATGAGAAGTGACATATAAATTGGATTGGAGACGATATATTTCCACTCCACTCTATCAAGCAATTCTCGTCAAAATGGCCATGATAAATACATGGCTAAGAGATTCTACTTCGGGATTTGAAGCCAGTTTCTAAATAAGGTCATTTAGTACAATTAGCCACCAAACGTAACGCACACCCGTGTTGTTGTTTCTTTTGGACAAGTGCCATGAAGCAAACAAGTCTTGTATGGTGTTGCAACTCAGGCAGCATATAGGAAAGATCAACCAACAACCAAGTTCATTCATGAGAAAGTAAAATATAAGAAACTAATAGAAGGTCAATAATCCCAGTAAATGTACGAGTAGATGACCAACTACATTCGACTCACCAGTGGAACATTCTTCTTAAGACCTACACCAGTATGGAACATTTTTGCCAGTTGATAAAATGCTTTTGGTTGACCAGCATCAAAAGCTGTTATGAAGTATTTGGACGCTATTTTCACATCCCTCTTCACCCCAATTCCTTTAAGATACATTACTCCGAGGTTGTAGAATCCACCCGCCTCTCCATTGCCTGCAGCCTTCTCAAAATACTCTTTTGCCTGCAACAGAGAGCAACCAGTATGTCAATTGAATCCTAGATAACTTTTTCAATAGAGTCTATACCAAGAATCTAACTACTGAAGCTTAAACTAAAAGAATAATCCTCTTTTTATGAGAAAAGTCAGTGATCTAAAAAGGTGATTCGATGAGCGCAACAAGCACATGAAAATGAACAAACTAGTGAACTAAGAACAATATAGTGTTAAAAGCTAAAGGTAAGCACATGGATAGAGAAAAGGAGATCCAAGTTTGCGCTATTATTTATATGGGGAATAAAAGATGAAAAAATCTCTGTGCATTTACCTTGTCCAGAAACAGCAATGAAAGAACAGAATTTTACCTTAGTGTAGTTCTTTTCCACTCCATATCCTTTGACATAGAGATAGCCCAAACCATTGTAAGCAGAATAAAGTTGCTGCTTGGATGCAAGAGTAAGCCACTCCAATGCCTTAGTAAAGTTCCTTTCAACTCCAGCACCTCTTGCATATATTTCCCCAAGAAGTTCCATAGATCTCGCCTCACCCTTCTCCACTGCCTTCAGAAACCATGTTAATGCCTTGGTGTGATCACGTCGTACTCCTCTTAATCCAAAGTAGTAGAATATCCCAATTTTATACATTGCACCAGCATTCCCTTTTTGTGCCTGGTATTCCAAAATCTGGAAGTCCTCATCCTCCTCGCCTCGCGACTTCCTCAAGGCTTCCTTATTTTCCTCTGCTCCGCTGTGTATCCTCACTGGTTCAATCACAGGTGAGTCCTTTGATATCAGGAAACTGTTAATGGCTACCTCTGCCAATTCGGCATACAATTTCACAGCTTTATCATGCATCTGCAATCAAACAAACAATCAGCATAGATGAGAAAATATAATCTTTTCTATTAACGGCAACAAAAAAATAGAACAACCCAGACTCAAATCATAAGAATGTTAGTATATAAATGCAATTTCATGTCTCCAACAGTAGAGCTCCAATTCACCAGAACTACCACCTAAAAGACTTGCTCGTGCTCTGCTAACATCTCTTTTTCTTTCTTTTTTACACATCACCTTATAAACAAGAAACCAAACCCAATTTAAGATCTCTCAACACAAAATTCACAATCCTCCCTGAGGAAAAAGGAAAAATACCACGTTTTTTTTTTCCTTTGATAACCAAGAACCAAAAACAAATTAGAGCTCCATAGCTCACTATGCACCAGTAACATAAAATGTTTCACAAGCACAAAAGCAGGGTTTTTGCATATTACAGACAAAATGTGAGCATTCCTAAACGCTTCCCATTCTCAGATTGATAAAAATTGAGGAACAAAAACACACCTCTTGGCGAGAATAAGTATAAGCAAGTGCCATTTTGGATTGCATATTACCGCCTTCGGCAGCAAAATGGTGGTACAGAAAAGACTTAGCTTTGCTCCTCTCTCTTCCAATCCCCATTCCATACAGAAAGCCCAAAATAGACTGCGCGTGGGGGTGGCCAGCCGAGGCAGCCGCCTCGATCTCAGACGCTGCCTCCTCCATCGCCCTTTCATCGCCTCTACTATATGCTTCAACTATCTTACTAACCGAAGAGTAGTATGCGCCTTCATGTAGGTGAACTTGCGGCGCAGTAGCGGGCTCGAAAATCGGGCTCCATGAACCCGGATCAAGCACATAATCCGGCTTGGCTTCGGAGTCGATAAAATCATCGAATCCAGTATCCGACAGGTCATCGACGAGGTTTGTAGAATCAGCGGCTGCTTCTTTGAGGTCTTCCTGAGAGAGGACAAGCACCAATTGGCGGCCGAGTGTAGAAATTGGAAGAAGAGCGAGGCATAGGAGAACGAATGTTATCCTTCGGGATTTTCGATTTCTCATCTCCTTACTGAATTTTGATCCTTTAATGGAGGTCGGAGATGTTCGTCAGCGGTCGTTAGGTAAATTCCGGTGTAGGAGTCGAAGAAGACGGGAATGTAGAGCTCTTATCGTGTGTTTTAATTGCCACGTCAGTGGTCGTCACCTGAACCATTTAGAACATGCCACGTCATCTTGAAAAAACAAAGAGAAAAAAAAAGTCCTCAACCAAATATAACATTGTTCACTTTTTTCCGAAGCTTTTATTTATTTGAAAATTATAATGTTTGAATATGATTTTAGGAGCTATATATTTAAGGATTGTTTTGAATCGCGCTATTGATGTGGAAATAGAGTTGTTTGAGTTATATTCCAGACTTGAAAGTAATTAATTTGGATATAATTATAATAATATGTACTAATATTAGCGACATTAAAGACAACAATATTATTCATATTTTATAACAAATTTAGTAAGTACAAATGAATTGCATGAAATATAACTATTACTATAATTTAATAAGGCTATTGTGAAGCATTGCCAATTAACCGTTGTCGTTGTCTCGCATTTACCGCAGGTGCAACATTGGTTAAGTCAAAAAAATTAAAATTTTACTAACTTCGATTAACATATTACTTGCGAACCTCATGCCTCTATTGACAGAACGCTAATGTAATACTGATTGATTTAAAAATCTGTCAAGTAAGTGTGTATAGCCGATGTATGAACTAACTGTATACAATTTCACATTTACAAATAACTCGATTAGTGTAAAATTTGTAACAAATTAATAAGTGGAAATGAATTACATGAAGTAACTATTACTACTACTGTATTAGCTTATTACTAAAATATATTGATATATATTTCCTGATTTAATAAACTTTTAACCTATTAACTCACAAATTAACATGTTTAGTTGTTGATTTACCCCGAATCAATTTTTTAATTATTAATTGGGATAAGGGTCTGAAAAATACCTCAATTTTGGTCGAATTTGCTGTTGCGATACTAAACTTTCATAAGGACCTGTATCTCCCTAGACTATTTAATACCGTATTCTTTACCCCTGAACTATTTAATAATGTATTTTAAAGGTATATATGTGTCCACGTGACACATTACTATTTATAATTTTGTATTATTTTTTATGTCCACGTGGACAAATATATATGTTTAAAATACGATATTAAATAGTCTAGGGAGGTAATAGGTCCTCATGAAAGTTTAGTATCGCAACAACAAATCCGATCAAAGTTGAGGTATTTTTCAGACCCTTATTCCTTATTAATTTCAATTCGAATGGTAACTCAAGCTTTGATATTGACTTAAATAAAAAGAAAAAGAAAAAGAAATTTCAAGTTTGATACTCTTCCTAGCTGAGAGAAATATTCGTGGGGTATCGGGTTTCGGCTGACCCGTCCGCTGCAGATAAATTCCGGCGAGAAATCCGGCGAAAACTCCCGGGTTATTGCTCTTAGCAGCTTTGTTCCTTGTTGTCGTCTTCATCGTCATGTCAGTAGAGATCAAACTTTCGCGATCCAACCGCATTTATCGCCCTAATGTACTTGAAATCTGAACTGATTGTATCTCTATGTTCGTCCATATTATGCAAATTATCATAAAGAGGAAGTATTCTACTGTTACACACGTATTCGTAATGAATAAACTGCAATTGTAGGAACTAGTGGAAGGCAAAATTGTAACGAAGCTCTCTTCTTCCATTTCCCATCAAGGCATTCGACTCAATGTCAACGCTTCAGTCAACTTGCAGGTACTTATTTCTCATATTATTAGTTTGATCCTTCCATTTAAAATAGGTGTAAAATTTGAAGTAGTCCAGTCCTATGCTTTAGCTTACTCGTATGTTTAAAGTCGACATTCAGGTTCGAGGAGGATCAGCTGGTGTTATTGAATCTTTTTATGGTGTTATCAAGCCTATAACAATTCTGTAAGCATGCTTCAAATTCACTTTAAGTTTTAACTGCTTGTTTAATCCATGCTCCGGACCGCCTGTATATTTGTGGAAGGTTGTCAAGCAATTTTGGCTTAGGAAGAGCATTCAATTTGCACTGGACCTATACAACATACTCAAATATATTAATTATGTAAATTTTGAATATCTCCACGGTTTCATCCTTTATTTCCCTCTCTTTTTATCCGTCGTGACTAGGAAAAAAAGGTGCTTCAACAATTCATACATTATTTTTAGTCTGTTTATATATGCCACTCAAACAATCAAAACTTTTCTCTTTCCTTCAACTTGTCCGTATTGTTTGTTGTACAAGAATGCAATCGTGGACAATCTTCTAGGAGACATGTTTTTGTTCACTTTAAATGATTCTGTTGTTAAGTTTTGTTGTAAAAGCATTTTGATTTTTGTAATTTGTTGATACTCACCTGATTTTTCTGGGGAAATGTAGGAATAAGACTGTTCAGGTCCTAAAATCTGGTAGGATCAGCTCAGGTACTACAGAGGTATGTTTTTAGAATTAAGTTATGGTGAAATTTTGTTGTTTTATGCTTCTTCAATTCATGATTTATTTATTTTTTTGCTAAATGAATTCCTATTTGGTAGTACATGCCAAGGTTTGAGTTTCCCCCTCAAAGTAAAAGCTTTGTTGACATCCTGCAAATTACTTGTATGAGAACCTGTGGAAGAGAGGAATTATGACAAAGAGAAAAGAGAAGTTAGCATTGGTACAAGAGTGTATGAAAATTATTGTGGTACTTGGTTATGATCTGACCCAATCTATCATGGCTTTTCTTTTCTCAAGTTGTACACTTTTTAAGAATAGACTAGTGATATTTGCGTGAGCTGGATGATAAGGAAAGATCCCTCCATCCGTTCCTTCTCCCCAGCATCCCATCCAAAAAAAAGAAAATAGAATCCCTTCAATTGCTCCTGTAGTTGAGTTTTTAGAATTCAGTTGTTGGGATTTCATGTTAAACCTTTTACTCAAAGAAATTGTTATCATCCTTAGTTATGTTAAATTATTAGGAGAAGTTCTTATAAACAGTCGCAGAAAAACAAAAATGTTACTGGAATTAGGAGAAATCATATCAACTTCTCCCCTACCAGCTATGCAGGGCAATAGTATTTTATATCATTGTTGATACTTGTATCAGCTTACTATCTTGGGGAGATTTGGGTTCTGAGAGTGAAAAATTGCTTCAAAGGAATCTGTGAAAGGGAAGAAGGAATCTTCAGAATATTACACTTGAAGAGTGGAGTGCAACTATTTCATTCTCCTATATTCTACATGGCTCTAGTTTACTTATAAACTACTTTTCTTGAGCCACTCAGAGTGGCTGTTTTTTATTTTGTTTATTCCTTTTCAGTTCTTGATTATTCTTCTTGTTGCCTAGATCCCATTTTCCTTTTGGTTGAAAGATCCAGGAGAAAAACCTTTGGAAATTTTTTACGAAACATATCATGGTGGGGATATTAGCATTCAGGTACATTCCGACAAGAATTTGCTGTGTCCTATATGTTATCAATCTGTTTCAGTTTTTTTGTTTTTGATGTCTATTATATTTCAATCAGTATCTGGCATCTGTAGACATTTCAAGAGGATACTTACACAAGTCTCTATCTGCCACAATGGAGTTCATAATTGAAAGCGTAAAGGGTCTGGGCCTGATCTCTCTTTCTTCCCTCTCTTTTTTATGGGTCATCTAATGTTTCAATACATGAAGAGCACTAAATCTGCGTTCCTAAAATGCCTAATTCAGAGAATCTTCCAGAGAAACCCATTTCTCCTGAAATGGTCATCTTTTATATGACCCAGGACACACAGAGGCATTTACTACTTCCAGAGCTAAAATCAGGTTCTTACTTGTTTTTTCTTTTTCCTGGTAAATAATCAGGTTCACTTGTTATAGATTAGAAAATTCATCTATCAATAGGAGTTTTCAAAAATAATTCATCTATCAATAGGAAAGCAGATTTTGTGTTTGTATCTAAACTTAGATACAATTAGAAGAGAAGGTTTGTAACCCTAATTTTTATTTTTTTTTGATAACCGAGAAATCCGTCTGGACCCTTATTATTGAGTACCAGCTTCTTCTTTTTGTATTTTGAGTTGAAAGAAGGGCAAATAAGAGTAAAGAGGGGGAATGGAAGAGAAATAAAACAGGAGGAAAGGAGTGATAGTAATGAGTAGACGCAGAGATTGTGTTCCTACCACAAGTAGGTAGAAACATCAGGAAAGAAGACCTCTTCTAAAGTAAGCTTGTCATAATTCCCAAACCAATAAGGAACGTGGTGGATTATGATAGAGATAAACACATATCAAGATGTTATTTCCCATCAAAAATCATATTTAATGAGTGTTTGTTGCTGGATAAGAAAATGCCTGTTAAGCTCTGAGTTGTATTTGGGAATTTGATTCCAAATGGGATGGCCGCACTGTCCAGGTTATTCTCCATTTTCTACCACTTGTATAAGTCATACATAGGAGGAGGATAAATGATGCATCAAAAGTATTTGCAGTAAAAAATCCTAGAAAACTGTGTGCTTTTTGGAATTTGAAAAATGTGGATTTTCAAGAATAAGAATTATAAGAAGCATTAGGAATTTCTGTTCGTTCTTGATCTTAGTACACGGGTAATATTCAAATCCCAAGATACTTTAAAATCAACCCTGGAAGAAGCTGTGTTTTTTATTTTATGTTTTAGATCCAGAATTATGTCTTGGACGAGAACATAACAGTTGGATGGTTGCAACTTTTATCCTGAATAGGGGGATTTAGGGTAAGCGGTAAAGTGTGCACGCTATGTTCCTTGTCGGATCCTATTGAAGGTGAGCTCACTATTGAATCATCTGCTGTTCCTATCCAATCCATTGACATTCACTTGCTCCGACTGGAGTCAATTTTGGTTGGAGAAAAGATAGCAACTGAATCCTCTCTGATACAGACAACTCAGGTTTGTAACTGCTCGTGTTCCCATGAAAAGTTTTATACCATATTCCTCTTACTGATATTGTGCAAAACTTATGTTTATTAGATAGCAGATGGAGATGTATGTCGAGGCATGACTCTCCCCATCTACATTATTCTTCCCCGTCTTTTGACTTGTCCATCAATTTTCGCTGGGTATGTGCTTGATCCAATTAATGTTTGTTCTTTGCAAATTCCCAAGATTTTATCTGCTAGCGCCGTTGTGGCCTCTCAAGAGTTTCATCTCGTTTGTACGTTGTACATAAATTTAATGCAGAGAGAATTGTGGATTCCAAATTATGCTTGCAATTAAGTCAATCCAGATCTATAATTACTCTGCTAGACCATACATAGGAAATAGTGTGTTTATATGTTTATGCACCGCGGATGAGTTGGATATTTTCCCAGCTCGTATTTCTGAGTTCAGGCCTCTATCTCATGGGTTCCCAAAGCAGATCTACTGGAAACTTTCTGATAATTAGATATCAACTAAAAGAGAGTTAACCAATATATTTCAATCCATAGAAGATCAACTAAAAGAGAGTTAACCAATATATTTCAATCCATAGAAGTTGCTCCTTTATTTTTCTGAGATATTGGTGAAACTTTCAATAGAATCATGACCCAGGGGTAGTAATTAGTCTGTTTGATTTGTTTTAACGTGCTTGTCTTATGTTTACATTTGAATCCTTTTTTTCTTCTTTTGCTATTATACTAGTAGCATAGTGACTGATATAATCATCTGTGCAGTCCCTTCTCCATAGAGTTCAAAGTCACCCTCGTAATAACCTTTCAGTCAGAGCAATCGAAGGTGCATTCGAAATCCAATTTCAAAACTCTTAAATCATGGGTGAGCATCTCCACATGTGTCGATAGTTGCACAAAAAGTACTGTGTCTAAAGTTGTCATCCTCTTCTGTAGCATGCAGCGGAAAGTATTCCCCTTGAACTAATTCGGACGAAGTGAGATGCTTAAGTCAGGTAATTGTCTAAGATTGAATAAGAAACTGGATTTCTTGATGCAACTTGCATTAGTCCTGTACATTTTAGTGCTTTGTTGCACTTTTGTTCATAATATGTGTTGTGAAATATTTTTTTAGGGATACTGAAGTGATTGCATATGTCAAGGGGGGAAGACCCACTTACTGATACTGGATTTGGCACCTTGAGGATAGACTTCTTATGTGTAATCTTTCACCTGAAAGATGACTATCATCAAGTTCATTTGATCGCCCTAATGGCCGTGAAACAATATTCTTGTTCTACATGTGGAAATATTCCAGGAGATCATGCAATAGGAGAATTGCACACACTGTAGAAAAGATAGTGCATTCAAGTGCAAGTTTGCCAAACTGGTCTCATGCAAGAGGCGGAAAATCTGTCTCACATGTCAAAAAACTATCTGTTATATGTGTCTTCCATGTTAGTATAAAAGTAACTGTGGATCTTCATCTAAGGTATGATAATCATAAGATAATCCGTTACTGTTTCCTCTTCGAGCTAATTCGATTATACAAGATATTGATCAATATAAACATACTGAAATTGCGTGAGCAATAGTGTACTTAAACAAATGAAGATTGGCATTTTGTTAGCCAATGACCAGAAAATCTCGTGGCAAAGACCTGTTTACATCTTAAAATCTCTATACTTATGGTTTTCTACATCAAAATCCTTCCCATCCCACTTACAGGTTTTGATGCTACAGCTAAATGGGGAAACACATACTACGCCATTTAGATAAGATTCAAACCTCAGCCACTGCTTAATTAAAAATTTAGAAGTTTGAGAGGTGCTGACCATTAAGTTAAATATTTGAACATGAGTTGATTCTTGATTTTGAACTAAAAAGGTATTTGAAGTTAAGTTTATAGGGTAATAGAAAAACTCAACTTCAAGTTGGAGTAAAAATTGTCTACCATGTAACCAAACAATTGCTTGCAAAATTTTTATAAAAAAATCAAAAGAAGCAAATAAACTGACACGTCACTCACTCAAACAAAGCCTAAAACAATCTACTGATACTCACAACTCATATTACTAAGGTTTTTCATCTTGAATAAGTGTACCTTTATTGGTAGCAAATAGGACACAGAACTAACAAGCTAAAAAGAAGTACCGTTATTAGTTCATTTGCTCTTGAAGAAATCCTAAAACAATCTATTCAACTGAAAATTCATACACCATATTGTGTATGTACTTGTCACCAGGCTGAACGACAACAGACGGGAAATTTGGTGTGTTGATAGCATTTGGAAATCCTTGAGTCTCTAAACAGACTCCAGCATGCTTGTTATAAACAGCTCCACCTTTGCCAACAACTCCATTGACATAGTTTGCAGTGTAAAACTGCATGCCAGGAGCATTGGTCCATAAATCGAGTACTCTGGAACTCTTAGGATCCTTGATTTTTGCAGCATGCTTAAAGCCATCTTTCTCGTCTCCACAGTCGAGCACATAATTATGATCATACCCTAAGCCAACCTGCTGGATATCACGGCCAATCTGCTTTTCAGAGGTGAAATCAAATGGAGTGCCTTTAACAGGCATTATTTCTCCAGTTGGGACCGTGCACTGATCAACAGGAGTGATATGATTTGCCCATATTTGGGCTGTGTTGTCGAGAATATCTCCTGAATTATGGCCACCAAGGTTCCAATAGGTGTGCTGGGCTAAACTAACAGGAGTAGCCTTATTTGCAGGCACAGCTTCCATGTCAAGTCTGAGTGTCGTCTTAGAGGTAAGTGTGTACGTTGCATAACAGAAAGATCTCCCGGGTAACCTGTATACAAGGCAAATCAGAAAGTAAGTCCCGTTACATTAGTCGAGGATGAATTGCTAGAGAGAAGAGAGAAAAATACCTTCCTCGCCATCACGACTATGATACTTAAAGGTAACTGATGGATGTTCACCCTCCTTATGTTCAGCAACCTCCCACACAGCCTTGTCAAAACCCTTGTGCCCACCTTTGAAGAGAAGAAATAGTAGCATTAAGAGTACAGACAAAAGAGAATAAAAGCCATTGAATTACAAAAAACTTCCATCCACTGACAATAATAACTAGGAAATAACATAGCTTTTTGTTTAGCAAGAAGTCTCCAGTACACAGAAAATTCCCTTTCTTATTAGTGCAATACTTACTGAAATTACCAGTTCAATATAAAAGCAATTCACTATTCCGAAACATTATACTCAATGATAAAGATTCTTGCCAGAATCACCAGACATTTGGAAGCTCACAAAAGTTCATTATTCATGAAGGTATTCAACTTCCTGAAATTGGTAAAGCTCACAAATATTCATCAACAACTATCTATCCATTGATGAAGCTAAAAAATGTTCTTATTATGGAACGCAATGTAAGTCAATTTCCAGGTCAATCACTAATAATGAACTATAAAATTCTGACAGAAAATAATTTTTCTCAATGGGGTATGATTTCCCATAAGCAGATCATACAGCCAAAAATCAAGTGAAACAAGTAAATTCTATACTATGGTGAGAGATATAGTAAAACCTCCATCCCAACCCTTGTTATGGGGAATCATCAGTGATGATCTAGCATATAAAGATCAAATTTTGGATACACAATTACAGTAATTTAAACACAATTGACTTACCAATGGATAAAAATTTGTTCACAGAGTTGAGAAAAGTATACAATATCTTACCATGGAGGCTGTTTGGGGGCTTATTGACGGGTAGAGTGTAATCAACTCCATTCAGAGAAAACTTCCCATCTTTAATCCTATTTGCCACACGACCCACAATGCTGCCAAAGTATGGGGCTAAACCTTTCTGATCAATTAAAAGAAAAAATCAAAAGATCAGCAAATTCAGTTCAAAGATCAAGCCATAAAACAAATGGGTTTCGATGAAAAAATAAAAATTGACATAAAATTTTACTCGCCTGGTATGGCTCGAGGGTATCAAATCCAAGAACCACATCACCCAAATTCCCTTTTAAAAAAATTCAATCAAATAGATAATCAAACATCAATATAAAAATATTGAAAACAAGAAAGATCCATTTTTTATGATGTAGTATATATCAAGAAGGGGATTTTTCTGGAAAAAAAAGAAAAGAAAAAGGTACCATCTTTATCTGGGACAGATAAGGAAAGAATAGTGCAACCCAAATTGGAGACTTTGACTTGCATGCTTCCATTGTTGAGTTCGATAATTTTGGGTTCCGCCATTACTGTAAAAATTAAGGATTTTCAGTTTTGCTGACAACCAGAAACACTGAAAGAGGGGTGAGTATAAATAAGTGATGACAAGATAAAAGAGAAACAGAAGTGGCACGAGGACAAGCTGGTAATTTCAGTGAATATTAATACGTCGGCATTTATCCATTTATACCAAGTAGATTAATTATTTATTTATAACGATTTATAGATATTTACTACCACGGATTAAACATTTTGATTTGTGGAGACGGTATTTTTTTTCAATAAAAATCTACAATTAATTCATTTATTCGATAAGATAAAGGCACAAGAACGTAGCAAACACATAATAAGAAAATGCACATAGGTCTCCTTAAAAAGAGTCTTGCGTATATTGACATGCACAATTTCTCCATTTTGGTACCTTTTGCAGAGTCAACTACATTAAACTTTAAGTAAACCTTTTCAAAAGAAATAATATTTGAGACAAAACATTTTAACTGGATATGTCATACTTTTTATTTAAGAAAGATTTCACAAGGTTAAGGGTTAGAATAATGTATTCGTTTAGGATATTTTACATCAAATCAACTCAATTTACTATAGTTAAGCAATTTAAAGTAGTAAAATTATGCGTCAATTAGTCATGGTTTATACAGCCACGTAGGAGAACCATGCCTAAGAAGTTAAAATTTGTTTGTCTAGCAAGAAATCAACATGAAAGATTATTATCTCCTTCATTATAGTACAAGATAATTAGTGTCACTTACATTGAATCAATCAAAGACACCTTGTTAGGGATGTCCCAGTGCAAATTCGAATTTAAGCTAACCCCAATATGGGTATCAGACACATGAAAACCAAAAAAAAAAAGAAGTAAACATAGCCATCTGGAGTTACAACTTGCACCTTTATTATTCTTACGAGACTAGGGCTGATGCATCAACAAGATATTTAATTTGTGATAACGAGGGCGGATAAATCAGATAATAATCTACCGGGCATTTTCATGGACTAGAATGTTAGCAAGCTTTCCCTGCTGAGCCAAACAGACGCATCTTTTCAGCAATCACTGCTTTCATGGCTTCTTTTGCAGAAGCCATGACATTGATGAGATCCTTCTTATTGGGGCTACTCAGTGCATCCATATAAGCCTTGCGCACTTCAGTATTAACATTGAACTTTCTGACACCAAGCTTTATACATTCCTGTTCATTATTGTGAGAGTAAACTGAACATTAATCTCGGATTATCTATCATCCAATCCTAGCAGTAAAAAGGAAAACATTTTGACAAGTTGTCTACCAAAACGAAATCTTCAAAAGAATTGATAACTGGATTAAATCTTGAAATGAAAGAGCGTAGATGGATGTATTAGGATTTATATGTCTATCTAAACTAGTTTGTGACTGAAGCATAGTTGTTGTTCTCAAATCATCGAAGGTCCATCACGACCCCTAATTTCCACTTAAGACTGTACTTTTATCAAGACATTAATGATAGAGATAGGACCTTCAACACCGAGAGATTTTCCACCATTACCCTTTTTAAACTCCATTCTTATATTGTACTCAGCATGTTCAACTTCCCTCTTGCCCTTTATCTATTTCACTAAAATGAATCAATACAAAGATGTTAGAATTCAGTATACCTCTATTATTTCCTTTGACAGCCCAGAAGCTCCATGAAGAACAACATGAACCCCTTTCTTTGAACACAAGCCATAGAGGTCCTGTACTCATAAAAAGAGGAGAAATGAGTGAGTTCAAGTTAAATTAGGAGCAGATGCAGCTTTACTTGGCACATAAATACAGATCCAAAACAATCTTTTGAGAGATGCTATTTCACAAGGAACTCATCTATATTGCTTTGTTTCCAACTGATGCGTGATTAAAAAAACAATCACAATTAGAGAGTGATTTTGGAATCAACACGTACAACAGAAATCTACCTTAAAAAAAAAATGTTTGATTTTCTTCAGAGCATGTATCAGTAAAGCAGACCAATTTTATAAATCAATATCAATGTACTACAAGTTGGAGAATTGTTACTCTTATTTTCAAGTATATAATGTGACATGAATAGGTTACAAAATGTACTACAAGCAGGAGTCTGATATATGAATTGTAATTGACCTCCCTCATGGTTTATATTGATTGTCATATTAAAAATTCCCAGGTCAGTAAACTCTGATCCTAAATCAAAAGGATGAAAAGGAAACAAAAAGAGGGCGAGAATAGATCCATTAGACCTTCAGCAAATCAAGTCTAAGATTTGGACCACTTGGAGGATATTTTCCATGAACATTTCCGATGCACACTGCCAAAGCATCTATGGCTGTCGCATCAATGAATTCATGTGCCTGAAAAGTCATATGAAGCAAGTTCAGAAATTGAAAAAAATTGATATTAACCTGGGGGTGGAGGACTCGGGAGAGAGAGAGAGAGTGAGGGAAAGGGACCTGATTAATATCAGTCAGCTTTGCTTCATAGTCTGCTACAGTCAAATCATCTTCAGTACCTGACAATCTTCCCAATTCAGCTTCTACCAACATCTTTTTCGAGTGCGCCAAGGAAGAAATGTACTTCGTATAGGAAACATTATCCTTGAAAGGAAGGTGTGAGCCATCTACCATGAGTGAGTCAAATCCCTGTGGTGTGGTTGAAGTTATGAGTTAGCACACTGACATAAGAATCTTTGAGCTCTATTTGGTTGGGAAAAAAGTTTATTAACGTGGAGAGCATAATAAATATGCTCACTACTAACAAATGAAACTAACCATCTCAAGAACTTCCAACAACTCTTGCTTGGAATTTCCATGGTCAAAGTGAACTGTTATAGGAACCTGTCATTATGAATATGGTTAATGCTTTCTCGGAGATCAAGCAAGATAAAGAACGTACAGAGGCACAATGATCACCACTCAGATTTTCCAAGTTAATTTCT
>JAJOOS010005955.1:0-23776 GCA_029582725.1 Solanum chiquidenum | reverse complement strand
TGGTGTTAGTTTACAATAATTAAGTGATCAATTAATGTGAGAGAATGTAATTAACTATTGCTTAGTGATAACAATGTAGATGACTGAAACTGACCGGAATTTAAATAAGCCACAAAAAGATAAAAGTGATCAAAATAAGTCACTATTCTAGTAAATAACTAAAAAGGCATAGTGGGGAAAAAAATTTCGTTTTATGCAATATTCCAAACGTTTTCCGTTTGTCTCATAACGTGTATATTTTAATATATAACGGAACAATTTTTACACTTTATAAAGTGGAAGTTTCCTTACACTTTGTAAAGTGGAAGAAAAAATTATGTTTTATAAAGAGGAATATTTTTCACATTTTGCATTAAATTGTATCTCTTTATGAAGTTTTTGCCGTGTTTGTCATACAATTATATTGATTTGACATATCATAAAAATGGAAAAAATTATTACATTATGGATTTTTATTTTTTTATTTTGAAAACTCCTCCAAGCTCTTTTTAAGGACGTTCAAACAATTGCCCTTCAACATCTTTAGTCTTCTATTTTTCTTCATTTCAATCACAAAAAGATGTCTTCTGAACCAAAAAGTTAGAGTTTCGATTTATTGGGATGGCGAAATTATACATGACGGAAATACCGTTTATTATAAGTGTAATCTCAAATACAATGCAAAATATTAAATTAATGTCCGATATCATAAATTTCTTTCGTTAATTTATAAAGAATGGGTATACATAGTACTGATTATAATTTGATTATTGTCGAAAAATACCCCACTTCATTTTTATCACAAGGACAAGTAAATTTTGGAGAGTGGATTATCTATAATGATGAATTGTTGACCGACTTTTTGAGGATTCAAAATGACTACATAGATCAAATTAAGTTAACAATACTTGAAATCTATGTTAGGAAGGAGCCTAAGACTAGTCAACAACGTTCGCCTATAACAATACTTGAAAAATATTCCTCTTTGTAAAACAAATTTTTTTCTTCCACTTTATAAAGTATAAGAAAAACTTCCACTTTACGAAGTGTAAGAAAAACTTACACTTTACAAAGTATAAAAAATAGTTCCGTTATATATTAAAAATATACACGTTATGAGACTAACGGAAAACGTTTGAAATATTGCATAAAATGAAATTTTTTCTTCCACTAAGCCTATTTTAGTTACTTTCTAGAATAGTGATTTATTTTGGTCACTTTTATCTTTTTATGGCTTATTTAGGTTTCGGACTCACTGAAACTCTTGAGAGAACAGTATGTACTCATGACATGACATCAAGACGGCCAAATTGAAAACCACACGCATCTGTTCACAATGATGTGAATTGTGATAACACAACTTGGAAAAACATCAATTAAATTATTAACTGAAATCAACACAATCTGAAGTATAAGAAATGAAAACCAAGACAGACGAAAAGGGAAAACCATATTCACAAAATGGGTGTACAAGGAAAGAGGCATATAAGTGCATATCTATTCTAATTCTAACAGAGACCAAAATGGTTAATTAATTTTCCTGGAATAAAGTCTTCACTAGTCCTTCCAGCCAAACTCAATGGCTCGAGTCTCCCACAGTGCAGAGAGCTTGCGCTCTTCTATCAATGCAGCTTCAGCCTTTTCCCTCCCTCCCTCACATGTATCTATCCCTATGTTGCACTTCTCTGATTCTTTTTGGTAGTGTGAAGATGCTCTTTTGGCACTCATAATTAGAGCCTTGGTGCGATTCAAGACGTCATCAGTAACATTTTTTTGCAAGTTAATCTCCTCTGCTAGTAAAGTAGCAATGTCCTTTTTCATCTCTTCATTCAACTGAGGATCATTTTTACCACAGTCTGCATCACAAAAAGATCCAATGATTAGAGGAAGCAACGTAAACCAAATTAAACCTCTCCTCCTAAATTTTTCAACAGCGACCTACTTAACTGCATGCACGCACCACAATGTTGTGAAAGATTATATAGTTAGATGGCAGAAAAATGCTACATTAATCAGACAAATGGAGGAAGAGAGCCAAAGGGTGGCTCTTTCTCTACTTTGCTTTCAGTGTTCTAGACAGTTCTTCAAAACTTATAGCGGATGTCAAACAGTCAGTTTGTCCAGAACATCTCAGCTATGTTTTTTGTTTTTTTAGCAAGTATAGTGCTCTGTTGTGAGTTGTTACTAGTGCAATCAGGATTTAGACACAAGAAAAATAAAAAAAGATGGCTTAGGTTTCAGTCAATTGCTGGATTAGTGTTGCTTTAAATAATATCCCCATAGCCAAAAGATTTAACCGTTTCTCCAACATTATGCCTTCATAGAGTAACTTTTAAACAGGAAACAGTATAACACTTCACTCAATTTCGCAGAGGATTACTTGTATAACTTTACACCTTACAGTTTTTCAGGCACTAAATGAAGCAGAGAACTAACCTGCCAATGAGCTGTTTAAGATGTCTGCAAAACAACACATAAATAGGAGATAAGAATCAGCAGGACATAGGAAGACATCATAAACGATGTCAGTTCTGCATTGAAAGATACTATTATTTCCAAAAGCTATGCTGATTTTCAAACATCAACACCAAGAGAAAAGAGGAAGTACTGAATAAATAGCTTAAAATTTTGTTATACCAGACAAAAGAAGACAATATGGTTTAAAAAAATATCTTGAATGTTAATTTATAAACTTTAAAGGTATTGCGGCATAGCAGTATATATTTGAATAGTATGATATACTGATGGAAGTATCATCCTTTATATGTAAACAATCCTCATCCTCTTCAAAATAGAGAACCTCAAGTCTTAATGATGTAGAAGGCATTCAGTCTACTCCAATCAGGATAATCAAATAAATTATTTCAGCAAACTCTTGGAAAAACTATTCCCTGGACCCTATTATGCCACTTTTTGCAGATGCAAATTGATCAAAAAGTTCTCATTCTTAAAGGAGCTTGTCTGGCATTAAGAATTTCTCCCTGTGCCAGAAACATATAGTTCAAGATCTAAATACAAAATCAGTAAGAGTCGGTACTCTGAATAAGTTCAATAAAATGCTCAGTTACCACCAATGCCAACAATGAGAGGCATCTATAGCTTAGATAAGTCATATCAACCTATTATTCAGGATGAGAGATTGGGAGTTTGGAACTGCGGCTACTGAATCACTCCAAGGTTTACAAAGTTTCTTCCAGGCCCACCAGTTGTGTCGTGATGCCAATTTATGCCCTCAGAGAATTATGGATAGAAATTAATAAATCAAAACAGACTATTCAGAACAAGGCAACACTTCATTGACTACTAGGCCACACTCAATTCATTGACCACTAAGCCACACCTTTGAACCTGATACCTCATGGTTCTCACCCACTTTTGTCTCTTCAATGAAATATGTAATAGTTCCTTTCCCAGTACAATTCTCAAATCAACCATTACTTAGAAATTTCAGTTAAAGTGTCTTTCTCTTACATTTCATTTTAATCGTAACCTGCACCAATTCTCAGCAAATTCACTTAGTTCTTGTGGATTCTAGAAAGACCTAACTTAAGACTAACTGTATGAAGTCCTCGCTATGTATATGGAAGTATAATAATACAAAACATTTGATTTTAGTACCAGGACAATATAGTTTTTAAATATACAAGACAGTTCACTCATTCCTGTTACTTCTGTCATGATTATTCTCTAGCTATACTCAATAGGAACATATAGACTTAGAAATGACCTTTTGGATGATGCATGGAATTGGCTAAGCATTTCATTTGAACAAAAATAGAGCTAGGATGAATGGTTTTGTGTCTATTTCCAGTTCTTCCTCCTGTGGAAGAACCAAGAGCTTTCAACTCACATGAATTCCTTCTAATATCTAGTTCTAGTTCATCCTCCACCTTCTATAAGTGGTAAAAACAAGGTACTATTAATTGAGCATCCCGTCAGTTTCTTCAATTGGTCACCGATTTGGATGAGAATTGACAAGCACCTCCATGAAGGCTATACAAGTTTTCTGAATCAAATTGTTCATACATAGATTAAAAATTTAGCAGGTACAATATCACTTCTTTCTAAAAGTAGAAACTCAACTTTAAATGAACTACTCCTAAACACTAGGTGTCCCAATATATAAAAGGCATTACCTTTAGTCATTAGGATCAAATCAGCCAACATAAGTACACAACCTACACAATTTAAAAGTAGATAAGCAAGATTTAGCATCCAAAGAGAGATAAACTGACCGATAGGCGAGAACATGGGATCCTCCTCACAATCACAGAAACATGGAGGACATGAAGACAAAGCCTTAGAGTGCCGCAATGTTGGTGCCCTTACCATGTAAATAACCAAAAACAAACCCACCAGAACCAAAACAAATCTCACAGTCCCACGACTAGAGGACCTATGGTCTGATGGATAAGCCATAAAAGTTCCCCTAAAACACACAACAAGTTCCAAAACCCAACTGTCAGTACACAAAACAAACAAGCAAACAACCCAAACCAGATTTCAATTTCAAAACAAAATCAAGAAAAAGACAACAAATCTGAAAATCCCAATTTTTCAGATTTTCACTGAAAACACCACAGATCAAACCCCCAAAAAACACACATTTTCCATACCTGTGTCAAAAAGATCAAAACTTTCTAATAATGTGAAACTCAAACTCAATCATTTGAGCAAGTCTGAACAAAAACCCAGATCACAAAATGGGTCTATATCCTAATGCCTTGCAACCCACCAAACGAAAAGAATGTATAAGTACACAAATGATTGTAGTGAGTAGTATTCAAACTCTTTCTTGAAATCCAAAATACAGAGAGAGAGAAAAAACACAAATAGTGATTAGCTTTAGTGGATTAGGAAAAGTAACTCAGATCCCAAAAAAGAGAGACGAAATATATGGAGTTGGTTAAACATAATGCAACATTTGTAGAAGAGAGAAAATAGGAGGAATTAGGTAGTGAAGAACAAGTCTCTGCTTTTTTAAATAGCAAAGGTAGTGTTTGATCATCATTCAAACACTAACAATGGATGTGTTTTTGTGCTAATCACAATCCAAATTAAACTTTAATCAAAACCGGGAAAATAGAGTTATTCAGTGGACCAATCAAGCTGGTCCACGTGTGTCATTTAGTGTTCCTACGTGGTCCCCAAATTTGTAAATAATTATTCACTCGTCCTGAAAAAAGTATTTAATATGTCGTATCAATTTGTTGTCCCTAAAATGGAAAGATGTATTTTTTTTAAAAAATGTATCAATTTTTGGAAAAAAAAAAACATTTACTACTACTACTTAAATCACTTACATTTCTTTCCCTAAAAGCTTGATTAAATACCTAAATTTTCTAAAATAAACATTTTTAACTTCTTAAAAATTTGGCGAAACATGCTATTAGCATTGTTTGAATTAAAAAAATTGAGTATAACTATCGATCCTTAGATTTTTATTTTTTATTTTTTATAACTATAGTATCGCTACCTAGATTTTTTAATTTTCCGTAGTCCTCATTGGAGCCCGATTAAATTTGAATTGCACAGTACAAATAAGATTTTCTCTATATTCAGAGCTCGAACCCAAAACTTCTAGGCTCTAGTTAAGGGTGAAGCAGTTCACCACTGTACCACAAGTCATGGTTGGTTACTACCTAAAGTTTGTGGTTTTTTTAGGGAGAAAAAACTACCTGGACTTGAAGAACTTGTAAGATTGGACATAGACAGGTCGACTTGCCTGCTTAAATTAGGTAGTTGCCTAATGGACAACTATAGAAACAATAGTACATGACTTGATTTTTATTGTGTAAAAGGTTGTTGTCTTTCTTGATTCCGAGGCTACATACCAACAGGACAGACAAAAACAGGTTTGTAGAAGTGCACTGTTGAATTTATAATGTAGGGGCAAAATTATTCCGTTTCGCATAGTTCAGAGCATATTCGGCCCTCTTATCGCATGTTAAAAGTGTTGTTCCCAGGGGGGCTTGTCGAATTTTATGTTGAGAGCCGGTGTAATTTGTCCTAACAAATGTGTGATTTGTGGAATGAGAATTCAGACAGGTAAAATGAAATAATACTGACATAAAGAAAGGGAAAAGGAATTGAAAAATGTATAAATATTTTACTAATTCAAAGGACACCCACCATATGTACATGTCAAAACTAAAAGTATAGAAAGCAAAAAGAAATAGAGTAACAATCATATATGGCTAACTCTTTCAAATTCAAATCCACGCAATATTTTTTAAAAAGAAAGTAGAAGACAACAGAATCTGTCGACCTCATAATCCTAATTAGTAAAGCAAATGTGAAAAGTTGAAACCTATCAATTTAAAATCGTCTCGTCTCAAAATAAGTATTTTACGTTCATTATTACTCATCTCTATTTAGTAGGTGTTTCTTAAGAACGGAAAGTTATTAAGAAGAGCTAGATAGTTCTTTGATATAAGTGAATATATAGTTAGAATAATATTAATACTCCCTTCATCCATTTTTACTTATTCAGTATTAACTTAGTACACCATTAAACAATCAAGAAAATGAGGCATTCCAACTTTGACTCCTTGTCTCATACTCATAGTATTAGTATAGGTAGTTAACATGTTTTTGTAATGAAGTCGTTTTAATTTCATCACATTAGACTCCAAGGATGTAAACATTAATGAGTATACAATTAATTAGTTCTTGATATAATCCCTTTAGCAGATTGAATTAGGATCTTGAAACAAAATTTATTAGCATACAGGTAAGCCAAGAGAGAGACACAATACAATAGACCCAAAAGAGAAGGACTTCAATTAAGTTAATACCCCAATCCAACACATTAATTAATTATACACCTTAAAAGGATTATTACTAGCTAGCTAGCTAGTATTATTTCTCATCATCTGAATCATCTGCAAAACAATCCATGAAAGGATATGAATCACAAGTTCCCTGCCATTTAACTCCATCAGCTTTACATTTTTGATCCTCTATCATATCTGTAGATAGTCCCCATTCGCGAAGTTTTTTGTCATCGTGATGAAATGCTAGGCTGTATTCCCCGCCATGCCCTAATTGCAACACTTGAAATTCACCAGTGTTCATCCTGTTGAGATCCTCAAATTGCTCAATTGTCCAGTCGAACCATTTCATGAGGAAGATCCGACTGGATAGTCCATGGGTAACGATGATGATGTTGGTTTCTTGACCGACGAACTTCTTCATTTCTATGTCCCTCCTCAAGCATTCAATATAACCTACATATTGTTATAGTATGAGTTTATGTTACGATTCGTCTTAAAAATATTGCATCTTATTAAACAGATTATTTCTAGTCAATAAATTAAGTTAGTGTTTACTTCAATTAAATGTCAAGGAAAAGAACATCTAAACAATGTTTAAGAAATTAAAATGAAAAACAGAGCCTGTTCTTAAAAATAATACTAACAAGCAAAACAGAGATAGATAATCGTTAAATACATATATATCTAAACTAACTATGAGTTGTTATCTTTTTCGATTTGAACTATCACCAGTAATAAAACACACAGGTATTCCATTTTCCTTATATATGACAATCGTTTAATTAGAAAAAGGAATAGAACTTACTTGATATACGATCATAAACTTCAGCTCCAGTTTCACCACCAGGAACTCTATAATAAAAACTCCCATACGTTACTCGTTCCTTCTTAATCTTTCTTACACTTGTAGGGTCATGATAGTTTCCAAAATTCAATTCTCTCAGCCTATACTCTTCCTTCACACCCATCACTCTCCTCTTTGGGAACGATCCACCGATCTCTCTCAAAGTCTTTCTCGTTCGCTCTGCAGGCGAAACATAGAAGAAAACCTTCCAATTGTTATCATTTTCAGAAATCAGTTTCTTAATTCGGATTCCAGTTTGCTTGGCCTGCTCAATCCCTTTCTCCGTCAGTTCAATTTTGTGATTTGGAGTTGATCCGTACACATTGATGTCGGCGTTTGCTGAACACTCGCCGTGACGGACTAGGATTATGCGTTTAGGCAAATGAGTGTCGGTGCCATTGCTTAGAATTTTGACGAGAGACATTTCAGCACAAACCGGAATACAAAGACTGACTCTCTATATATTTATTATTTATGTTTCTGTTTTTTGGGTGATATATCATGCAACAAGTTCACCTCCTATATATAGATGAAAAAAATTCAAAATAGTCCCTAAACTATGATTTCAACTGTTTTGGCCCCTTATTATTTTTTTATCCCAGTATAATTTTTAACAATTTTTTTGAAGAGAATTTTTTTTTTTAATGGGAATTGCGTTTGGAGGTATAATTTTTTTGTAATTTATGCTAGTTTTCGTTTGTGCAATTTTTGTCTAGTATAGTTTTTTATGTTAGCAATTTTAGGATTTTATGAGTTTTATGACTACTAAAATTTGTTAAATATTTGACGAAATCAAAAGTTGTAACTTTTGACAAACTTAAAGAACCAAAACCTAATTAGAGTATACTTTAGGGACTATTTTATACATGGTCTCAAATATATGAGACTATTTTTCATTTTCTCATATAGATTTTTTTTTTTTTTGGGTATAGTTTGAAAATACTTTGACTGAGCATCCGAGTCTTCGTAGACCTATAATATCAGCAGAGTTTATATTCAATGCACAGCATAAAAGATATGTATATAATTAAATAAATGACTTATAATAATAATACATATAATAAGTCTTTTTACATCATAAATTTCAATTTGATAATAACTAACATATTATAAAATGTCGAGATCGTAAAATGAAAAGTAAGTAGTACTATAAGTTTTCCTCGCAAACAAGGCTTAAAAAATAGTTATCCATCTTGTTTAATTTGACGTGAAATGTTAAAGAAGTTCTTAAACTTGGATGTAAAATAAGTTATAGAAAATTTTATATCTATAATTCATTTAATTAATGATAAAATAAAAAAATATTTTATATATAAAAATACATCATATTAATTGAAACACAGAAAAAATATCATATAAATTTAAAAAATAAATACCAAATATAATTTATATATGTCCAATAAAACAAAGTTTATATTGAACAATACCTTACGAATATCCTTAAAAGAACTAGTAAAATTTAACATGCTCTCTTAACGAATACAATATGCCTAAATAAATTCTGATCAGAACAAAGAAAGTAACGTTCCAAGAACTTCCCCACATGTTCCTCTCTTTTTTTCAACTGAGTGTTCGATAATTATTTTAGAGTTCGACTAATTTAAATTTGCGTTAGAAAATTCTACTTTAGAGAAATTTTTTTTATTAAAGATAATTTTATACTGAGAACTCGAATTCAAAATCTATAATTTAGAATGAAAAATTCCTTATGACTTACCACTCCACTACACCCTTAGATTTGGTCGTAACTTCCCCACTTGTTCATGTTGGCATCTTCTATATCCTTATTTTATTTTTTATTTTTTGTGGTAGACAAGTACGAGAGCTGTCGCAATATTGATTAATTTTACGTGTCCTGCATGGAGAATTATATTGTGGCCTTAAACTTACGGCAAAGTTTCTTAATCGAAGTTACCTTATCTAATTACATATTCAAGTTAATTACATCTTTTTAAGTCATTTTCTTTAGAAGATGGAAAATTAATTACGATAGTTAATTAACTAACAAGACAATATCCTTCTGTTAATTTACCATAAATAATAAAGTACGTTTCCCTTATTAATTATACAACTACGTTGCATGCGTGAAAAGTTCTCATTTTATATTTTCATTAGGTAAGTTAATTATACATATGCTTACAGTTCCACATAAGCTTTTAGAAAATAATTACAATGAATTATTAAAAGACTTCCTTAATTAATGAAGTCAATTCACATTTTTTGTCCTCTTTTTTATTCGTATATGTCGTTTTTGTTGGCATATTGAAGGACTAGACTTGACTAGAGAGTAATTAAAAGTTGAGTCAAGTTAAGAGTGATATGTCCCACACGGCATTCTTTTAGCGTATGAGTAGAGTCAAAGTTCTAAGTTTGTGAAATTACATGAAAATCACCTACAAAGAATCTCATACTTAAAAAAGTTCGTTTGAATTAGCTGATTGAAAACAAACCATTCATTTGATATTTTTTATTCAACTCATATACAACCAGGGAAGTAAATATGAAAATTATTAAACATTATAAGCATTTTTCAAGTATTAAAATTAATTTAATAAATAAATGATTAAGATATTATTTTTCATCCTTTCTTTATTAGGAAAAGGATGAATGGTGTATATGGGATGGAGGGAAGTTAGAAGTTTTGTTTTTGAAAATTTATTTATAAAACGACTCTTCGAATAGCTCAATGATTTGGGCTTGGGACTTTCATATTGGAGGTCTCAAGTTTGAAATCTCTTGCCACTGAAAGTAAGGGATTTGTCTTATGGGTTGAGCTTGTCGCACCGGGTTTACCTAGTGCGGATTACCTCTCTGTGGTTTGCAAGCTATTGCATAAGAGTGAAGGTTTTACCCTAAATCTCGATAAACTAAAAGTGCTTATAATTTGAAGAAATAATAAGTTGAGGTTGATTACTAATGACTTCTGTTGATTTTGGCTCATAGCATTTTGAATGTTTATAAGTCAGTTTAACCGACTTATAAGCTTTGAATCAATTCAATATCTTAATTTAGATATTAAAAAATTATAAGTGGCAATGTTTCATTCCATGTCAAAATAATGGTCATTGGTCAAAGTTTTCAGAATTAGACTCTCGAGAACTTGATAAGGTGAATTTCAATGCAAAAGTCCTTTCAACTCTGCAATTACCTTCCATTATACGTCAGTTAAAACAACGACCTCAGCAGTGAAAACTGGTCTAAAACTTGTAACTTGACCCTCTCAAAACTAAATCAATCTTCATCCTGTTTAAAAATCATAATTTTACCAGTCAAAAACTAAATTCATACTTCATCCTTGATATCAAATGATTGTTATACAATTGAAAGTTTCAAATTTACAAGAAATTGACACTGATAATGCCTCCGGGCCTAAAATTGTAACAACAACTTGAAAAGAGCTTACAAACATTTCTATCAGTTAACCAAATGAACAGTACAACAGAATTGGAACGAATACACGTTAACAATGTCATGCTAAGGGGAGATACGAGTTGTTTGACTTCACATCTTCATCATCTTTGTCATTTGAATCCGCTAAATGGTCAAAGAAAGCATCAAGGTACCAAGGGCAATGATCATTCAAAGTACCCCTGTTAGCATTAGCTCGCCATTTTTGGTCAGCGATCATCTCAGGGGACATACCCCATTCTAGCATCTCTTCATCAGTATGATGGACTGCTAGGCTATATTCACCACCCGCCCCTAATTCCATAACTCGAAACTCACAATTCCCTAGATTGTTTAGGTACTCGAATTGTTCCACTGTCCACTTGAACCACTTCATTAGAAAAACTCGACTAGCTAGACCATGGGATACAATTACAAGATTCAACTCTTCATTAGGATTATGATGGTGCCTGTTCATATCAACATCCCTCCATAGAGTTTCAAGGAAATCTGCATTACAAAATTTTACAAATGAAAATAAGTATCAAACTTCACTCTTCTGAATTGCAGCTTAATTCAAATGCATCCTCATTGATTCAATGCACTGAACAAACCACTTGCCGTTTGCTCAAATAACAAATTAAAGAAACCAACTACTACCATAACAGAGGATTTTTGGTGGACACATATAAAAGAAATCAGTCTTTATTACATCACTAGTGTGTATAAAGTAATTATTTGAATCATATCACTATCATCCATTTAAGTCAGCAAATTCATTCTGGTCTCAAAAAATTTGAATTATTTTAACCGACAAGATCTTATAATTTAGATTAAGGCTATAAACACACGAAACTTTAATTTTAAACTAGACATGGATCTTTGATAAGCAGAACAAAGATCAGAAAACAGAATTCAAGTCCATCCTACGAGCTAGTAAAGCTTGGGGAACCTTTCCAGCATTGAGTATTGAAGGAAAGAAGACACTTTTGTCCTTTAAAAGGTGGTATTATTAGTTCAAGTCATCCTTCAGAATTTCTCTCTCGTAAAAAATATTAGTGATTGTTGCAATGAAGATATGAATTTCTTCGGCGGTGTTGAGTGTCATCAAGCATATGATTGAGTTTAATACTGCCTTGGAAAAGATGCTTACTACACTAGTAGATATAAAGCAGAAAAAGGTTTGGTTCTTTCTGTATATTGGCTGGGATTCAATATAAATCCTTGGAAAAGGATTTATGGTCATTCAAAAATTAAGATTTGTAGAGCAAACTGCTATGAGTTTCTTATCCCTTTCAAAAGAAAAAAAATCAGACAAGCACGTTGAATTCAGTCTTGATGTAAAATAGTACTATAACTTCCATTATGTCATCATGTTTTACCAACTTGCTTATGCTGAAAGCAGACTACTTGATCTTATTATTATCGTAACTTGAAGTTTCAGACTGTTAGTTCTATCAATTACACTACATTCTTTTAAAACATAAATTCATATTATGGATACCATTATCCATTTAATAAATGATTTATTTAAAGATTGCATCTTACTTTCAAATGGAATAACAGTTGATGTCAATCAATAGAAAAAACTGAAAAATTGAACGACAAGAGCAAAGTTGTGGCGAGACCCAAAGCTTCTATTATATCCAAAGGTGTGTGAGAACTGAGAATGCAGACCAGTGCATTAAAGGAAGAATCCAACTGTAGCATATTAAGTCTCGGCCTTCTTTCAGCAATATGAACAACATATTGGGCACTGGCTGCAGTTAGTTGCACCTTCTAAGACTTTTAGTATGATTTGTTGTTCTAATACAAGTTAAAAATTCCAACGTTGTTAAACTACTTCTATGTGGACATCAAGAAGGCAAGATTACTACCACCAACAGAGTATAACACACAAATCTCAAGATCCAGGACACACTGAAAGACATCTTGCCTTTGAATGGCGACAAACGATAAATGGATCTCATAGCAACCTTAACATCATACTAATTATAAAACCTATATCATGACTTAATCTTGGTCTAAGCCAAACCACAAACATCTTCGTTAGAACAAAATGCACACAACTAAAAGAGGTTTTCCCCCAACAAATTGGTAATTTCTAGGAGAATATCTCACACCAGTATCCACCCATATCCCCCGCCACAGTAAGAAAGTCGCGGCAAAATAAAATGTCGGAAAGATCTCTTAAGCCCCTCTTAAATATTTTTAGATTGAAACTAAAAACTAAAGGATCCATTGTTACTTTTTTTTTTCATCATCCATGGTTACTCACCTCTAAAGTTCCACAATATATCCTATTCTTATACCCCTCCTGTTTCATCATCCATTCTTTTCAACTATCCTAAAACTAGACCCCTCCTGTTTCATTTTATATGGCAGAATTTGACTTGACACAGAGAACAAAAGACATACATTCATCTAGGCATGAACTTAATATATGTGATTTATAAGAAACACCTTCAGAAGTTTGTCACCTATAGCATACAATATCATTTCAACAAAATCATGTCATCAAAGGTAATGAGAATAGCAAAATTATAGAGTTTCAAAGTATAAAGATTCCATCTATTGAAAAATCAAAGAGAGAGTATTTGGGTAATTAAAATTCTTACGGGAAACTCGATCATAAACATCAGCAGCTGATTCGCCTTCTGGAAACCGATAGAAAAATCTCCCAAATCTCTCCCGAGTTTCTTTAATCACTTTCATACGCTCAGCGACTTGAAAATTCCCAAAATCTTGTTCTCTAACTCTGCACTCTTCTCTAACCCCAAGCATCCTATTCTTCGGGAATGCCCGGCCAATCTCCCGGAGCGTGGAGCGCGTGCGCACGTAAGGAGAGACATAGAAGTAAACCTTCCAGTTCTCCGACGACCCATGGCCGGAAACAACATCAAGAATCCGGGAGCCAGCTTGTTTTGCTTGTTCAATCCCTTGAGCCGTCAAAGGGATTTTGTAATCTGGGGTTACGCTGTATGCTGCATCGTCCTTGTTCCCTTGGCTCTCGCCGTGACGGACCAAGATTATACGCTTTGGTAGGTGGTACTTTTGTGTTGGAACATCGGTGCTTTCAGCTGTGCCGTTTATCATGCTTCGTTTTTCTTTGATTGTTTACAAAAAAATTGTGGGTATTGAAGGAAGGGGTTTTTGGAGATGGATCTCCATTAATGGTGATTGTTTAAGAATTTATAAAGTTCTAACGAGCCGCTTTTTTTTAATTGCTGGAAGTGGGAACGTGGTGGATTAACATTTGAATTTGAATTTCTGAACGTGTGAGTTTCAACTTCGCGTTGTAATTTGTCAATTGTAGATGAGATAAGAAAGATGCGAAAATAGAAATACAAATATTAGCGTGATGTATATAATTTTAAAAAAAATGATATATTTAAGAACTCCGCTTATTTTTGTAATAATTACTCTCTTAATATGAAGTGGTTTGACTTGATATGGAACTAAAGAAAAAAAGGAATTTTTAAAAATAAGTCATATATATTTTGTGTAATTAAAAATTATTTTATTATGGATAAAATAAGTATTTTAAAGTTAAATTGTTAGTAAATATAAAAATGTATTTCATTTTCTTGAAAATAACCCAAAAAAAAAAGTGAATCATATAAATCAAAAAGAAGGAGTAGAAGGAGTCACACAAAAACTTTCTCAAAATTTGAATCGAGAAGTATACGATCAAATGCTAAATAAAATAGATTGCGATTTGGGTCACTTCCCTCCATTTAGTTTGACATACGTGGAGTTTCAGAAAATAAATAAAGTTTTTAGATTTGAAAGTTCTAAATTAAAGTTATTTTGAATATTATCAAAATGTTTTTAAATTTTGTCCCCTTAAATATGTTATATCAAAAATTGAAATTAAAATGTTATTAAAAAAATAAATCAATATTTTTTAAATAATTTTTTTAAAAAAATAGGTAATTCTTTTTACAACAATGGAAGTAATAAATTTAAAGTCGTCTATAAGTTGGCAAGAGTCCCTTTGGTTTTATCCGATAACAATAGCCTCTTTGGCAGCTGTGTGCAAGTGATGCTATTAAATTAAGCAAAGATGTGAAACTGTAACAAAATGTAGATTTTAGGGGCTTCTCGTGAGATTAAGAAAAAGAATAAAATGTCAAAACTCTAGATGTTTTGACCAAATGAATATGTGCCAGATAACCAACATGATTGTGGTGCACTGGTCGGATGCATCGGTGCGAGTGTTTCATCCTTAATCAGAGTTTTCGGATTCAAACTCTGAATATGGAGAAAATTCTATTGGGAGCACCACATTTCAAAAAGCGCAACATGACAAATAAATATAATTTAATTTAACTTTAAAAATTAGTCAAATTAACTTTTAAAAAGCACAATATAACAAATAAAAATGAACAGAAAAAGTATATATTATGAAACACGATTTATGTCTAAGTCAAAATAATATATAAAATTTGAAGTTATTGCAATGTTATTCATTATTTCAAGTTTGAATCTCCAATTTTTAATTTGTCAACAATGGATATCAAACGTAAAAACAAGAGAACAACAAGTGAAAGGCATCATTATTGGGGGATTTAACTGTGTAGTCTTTTATAAATCTATTTTTAATTTTATAAAAAAAAAATTGAAAATTTTGTTTTACACATTTAAGAAATATCATTTATTAATTCAATTTATAAATAGTACTAATAATTTTCATCCAGCTCATTGTCTTGAATATCTTTAAGAAACTATACTTCTTTACTTTTGTGAATTAAAAAGAAAAAAAAACTAATTATAACAATGCTGCTATATAAAGAATTATTATAAGTTTCTTTATTTCTCTTCTTTAGACAGCCATGACTAGTCAACTTTGTCCCGTTGTATTTTTTTTTAAAATAGATCATGCTCTTATTAAATTGGTATTTTTTAAATTCATAGAACTGTTATAAATCTTTTGGTGGTTGGCCATAATTCCTAGGTTAATTCCCTCTTTCATGAGTAGTAATTACGTATGTGTTATAGCTCATAGTTCTAAGCCGCTATTCCTTGGTGAAAAGAGTTGTCGTTGTTGATAATGTGGTCAAATGGATGATCATAATTCCTAGGTTAATTTTTTTTTTTATTGATAGTAACGTTGTTGATAATTTCCTCGTTTTCGTGTTTATTTTTTTCTATTTTTACTATTTATATGTAAATAAAAATGTAAGTGATGCGGTCAAGTTTAATAGTTTTTTATATAATTTGATAATATTGAGGACAAAAACATATAAATAGTGAAAATCGGCGCACTTCATTTTTACATATAAATAATGAAAATAGAAAAAAAAAACACGAAAATACAACAACAAAATGATTGAATAAATAATAGAGAATGAATATTAATATTTTTAAAAAGTGTGCCATTTTTTTAAGGTTGTATGGCTCATTCTAACGTGTGCCTTACAAGGCCCGTGTCAACACCTACGATTTAACGACATCCATCCTACCATCCAAATGTTGTCATTTTGGTTTGATCCTCAATTTTTGTTGCATTTTTCAAAATTTTACTCAATTGTTTCCCCTTTTGGCTCTGAAACCATAACTCCTAAATTTATTTTTTTCTTTATGGATATTAATTCTCAAGTATAACTACCTTTGGTATTCCTCGATGAAATACAATAAATAGTGGTATTGATCAAAATGATGTAATTTAAAAGGTAAAAAGGCTTAGGTGTGTTTGATATGAAGGAAAATGTTTTTCTATTTTCTCTTGTTTGGTTACAACTAAATTCTAGGAAAACATTAGTAGTTAATGACTTTGAGTCCATAAAAATCATTTTTTGAATTGAAATTGAGGAAACCAAGTAAATATCCCACAAAAGCAAAATAATTACAAACATATATCATTTACATTCATACAGAGGGAGTGAAGAGTGGGATAAGAGATTTTGCTTTTGAAGCTTTAAGATAATCCCTATAATAATATGGGTAAATACAAATAATCATATTATCCATTGAGTAACTCATTTTACCTATTTAAACTATGGGTCGAGTAGAGAATTTTACCCATTTTTATTTAAATCGAGTTTTGACCAAATAGAGCTTTGGAACTGTCAAAGCGTTTGAGAAATTATTCATACGAAAAATGTAAATTGAAGCTACCATAGTTTTTTTTTTTGGTTTTCCACTCGGTGTTCGGAGTATATATTGGAGCTCCGACTAAATTCAAATCGCGCTCTGCAGGGCCCATTCATGGGTGGTGCTCCTAACAAAATTTTCCCCATACCCAGGGCTCGAACCCGAGACCTCTGATTAACGGTGAATCGCTCCTGCCAGTGCATCACAACCCATGTTGGTGAAGCTACCATAGTTAACATGTAAGTGTGCTGCCAATTTTGACAAGCTAAACGAGTTTAAACGACTCTGACAAGGATGGCAGTGCTCAAATAGACACAGCATGATCACAATATTGATGGTGGCGAAGGCATGTATTCAAATAAACAAGGAAAAAATGACAAATATATCCTTGAAGTATCGAAAATGGTATACAAATACCCTTCGTTATACTATTGAGACACTAGATCTCTTGTCGTCCAAAAAGTGGAGAATTTATGCCCTTCACTCTAACGGAAGGACACGTGTCATCATCCTATGCATCTACCCTTATTATTCACCAAATTTTAAACCCACAACCCGAATTAAAAAGACCCACCCAAACAACCCCGAGAGTATTTTTGAGCCAAAAGATGAATGTTAAGGGTATATTAGGGCAGAAAGGTCGATGCAGGATAATTTTGTACAAATTAATTTTTTTTTTTTGCATTTATGAAAGTAAGATATATATAAGAAATTAAATAAATATAAATTATTATTTTTCTAAATTTTAACTTTATACTACCCATTCTATTAAGCCGCGCTGTTCACGCTGGTTCTGAAACGATTGGTTCGTTTCTCGGAGAAGACGAGAGGAAGAAGGCGTAAAGGGAGAAGAGAGAGGAAAAGCGTGGGTTAATTGGGAGAAGAGTGAGTTTAGGATATGGGTCGGGTTGGAGGGTAATTGGACCGATTTTGAGTAAGTTTGGACCAAAACTTTGGTCTCAATTCTCAAAAATTGATTTAAGAGATGTAGTATTAAAGTATAAACTATATAAAATAAATAGCATAAGATAATGTGGCAAATTTATAAGAATTATTATACTTATATTAATGAACTTAAATAAAATTATATGAATACTCACGTTAAAAAAATTATTATGTATGATTAAAATAATTATATTATATATCAAGAAGATTATAAGATTATATTGAATTTGTTATAGTATTATTACACAGAGAGTAAAATATGCATTGCATACAATGAAAGGGAGGGGCCTATATTGTCTAAATTTGAGAAAGTTAAATTTAGAGCAGGAAGGATATGAATAGCTTTTACACTATTATTATAATTAAACAAATGGAACAAAACTAATTCCAAATAAAAAAAGAAATAAATTGGTGAGGCCACACACAGTATAATTTTCATTTGAACCCAGAATTTATGATACAAAATATAAATATATAGATAATATATTAAAATCTTAATAAATATTAGATATAAACTCATAAGTTTGATAATATAACAAAATTAGTTGCAAAAATTTAATTCTTTAAATCTAGATTCTGAATTCACTTTTGTTTTAAACTTGAATCGTATAGTGGAGAAACTTAAAGAGGAGCAAGCGTAGAAGGATGTGGTCAGCTTAACTAAAACTTTCAATTATTTTCTAAAAATAAGTAACTATTTGTACGACATCATCGAATCAATCATCCAATTTTTCCTTTTTAGATGAGAAAGAAAATAAGATGATTCTAGAACTCATTTTAATCATTGATCATCCTAATCATGGCTCTTCTCTGTCTATATAAAATAGAATAGAAGAATAGAAATACATCAAAACATGTATTTCTTGAATAAAAAACAGCATAGGAGTATAATCTTGGTACAAAACATGTACAAGGGCGAAGAGGTCCAAGCATAAAAATTATTTCCATGAATTTGCTTTGATATTTATTATAATGGGAAGTGTAATTATTAAGTGTCATTTCCATGTTTACGTTACGTTACGTCTTTTTCAATTAATTATGGAGATGCATTTTTCTTAGTCCCCACATAGTTGTCCACAATTTGTGTCATTATTGGCCTCATCTCTTGATTTCCTGCCCAACTTCAACTGCAATTATACATCTGTCCAATCCTTCATCTACCACAAATCATATGATTACATATTTACCACTTCATTATCAGTTTTGCCAAGTCCTTTTCCTTCATAAACCAAGATTTTATCACATCTTCTTCTTATTGATTATATCACGCATTGTTCGTGCCTAATAAAACACACAAGGCTTAATATATATACCAGAGTTAATATTTCAAAAGGTCACTTAATTTCAAGAATTTATCAAGTAAAATCACTGAATTTTATTTTGTATCAATAAAATCACTCAACTTAGATTTTTTTTCTATCTATAAAATCACTCAACTTAGGCTTTTCTATCAATAAAATAACTCAACTAAATTTAACATTAAAAAAAGAAAAAATTGTATGAAATAGCAAACTATTAATTCAAATTAAATGTTATAGCCATAGTTTATTTTAATTGTAATTCGCAGCAAACATCCCCTTTTTTTGCCATCTGATTCGATATACAATTAGCTCTTTTCGGTATACAATTAGTCATTTTATACATTTCGATATAAAATGTGTTTGTGTTTGTATAAAGCGAGAGAAAAGTGTATATACAATACAAATACATATATTTTCGTCCTATACACTTATAATTATACAAATACAGATCTTATTATACAAATTACAATGTATAAATGAATTTATACAAAACTGAACAATTTGTGTAAAATTAGATGTTTGTAGCGAATTATACAAATCAAAAGCTTCATATCAAACATAAATTTTGTTATGAAACACAATTATGTAAACTATAGCTATAACATACAAATATGATTTTTATGTTTGCTATATGTGAAAGTTGTTCTTAAAAAAAAACATTACAAGACAAAAAAAAAAAAATTTAAAAAATAGTTGGGAGTCTGATTTTCAAGTTAAATAAAGGATGTCACTCAGTTTTTCTATAAATTATATACTGCTTCTATAATTATAGAGTTTAAGGCATATAATAATTATTACCACTTAAAATTATTAATCTAAAAATCATAAATTCTAACTTTACAAATTACATTTGATAAGATAATCAAACTAACTTAATCACAATAACTAAGCTATAGTGACTATAATGTCATATTTCGACCAATCATCATATACTATTCTCGAATCCCCTTACGTAACCCTTTCAGAAGGATTGACACTGCCGTATTTTATTATTTTGCTTATCTGATAAGGGTGTGCAAATCAAGTCAATAATTTTTTTTTAAAAATCATCGCCGCCACAACAATTGATATTTTTCTGGGTAGTTCATTTCATAAAAAATATTAAGTACCACCTTATTATAATTAGAAATAAATTTAATTTTAAATTTTTTTTTTCTATTTTCCATTAATGAAATGACAAGATAACTAAAAATAATTCTTGGTTTTTTCTATACTGTATTCATTTCAGAAATTTAGGTAACTGATTCTTCTCTTCTCTCTCTCTCTGCGCCGATACTGCTCTTATGCAAAACAGAATCCCGATGCTTTTTCCAACTGCTAGCGCAATTCAAGGTTCTTAATTTCAGTGGCTGCCGCCTGCAGTTTCTTAATTCCAACTTCATTGGGTCCTCATTTTTTCAGTTTTTTTTTTTTAGATTCCCCTGCAAATGGCAGAGTACAGATTCACATGGATGGCTTTGTCCCCACTTCATTTAAATTCACCTAGTTGTCACACACCGTTGCCTCCACAAATGTAAATTACGGTCGTGATGGTGGTGGTTATTACCATGGTCGCCGTAACATCTCCGATGACTATCTCCAATTCCACTTCCCGTCACCGGAAACCTCCACTCTTCAATATCTTCTTCCTCTTCATCCTCTACGTCTTCCTCTGTTTCCACGGCAAACTCTTCGTCTTCTTCTTCTTCTTCGAGATCGCGAATTAGATGCAATCTCAACCGTCCATCTTGGCGGGAAGCACGGAAAGTTTTGGGCCGATCAATTTTCACCTCTGTCAATTCTAACCGTCCATCTTTCCTCACCGCACGCATGAAGAAAATGGGCTTTCCATCTTGACTTAACGATGATAATGGTGGTGGAAACTCCTTCTTTTCTTTCTTCTCCCCCAAATTACTTCTTTGCCAGCACCTTGAATTAGTACTAGCCGTATTATTATTGCTACAATTTGATTTCCTAGACAACAAAGCTAATTCGTCACGATAACCTAGATCCTCAATTTGATCATCTACTGTCCTCTCATCGGAGCTCTCGAAACCGAGACTCTCTGTACAAGACATTAATCCATCAACACTCCCTCCAACTTCGTCCAAGAACCCAATTCCGCCGGGATCCTTTTTTGCTGCGGCGGCTGGCGGTGTCATGGAGTAATTGGTTGTGTTTTGAGGGTCAAAGTTGTCGCCGCCGATTGAAGCGGCGGTGAAAATATTTAGGCGGGGGAGAGAAAAGTCTGGAAGTGTTCCATTGTGTTTGGAATTTGATAAACACAAGAAAGGGTGGACTTTTTCACTGCAAAAGCTCGTCATCATATAATTGTATGCTTTTGAGGCTTAGCTTGGAAGATTTGGATATATATATATATATAAGGGCTTTGAGATTTTATGTAATTCAAGATGAGAATAATTTTTATGATGAATCTTTTTATGTATAAATAAGGGGATGTGACATTTTTTTTTATGACAACAATTATCCCTATACCACAAAATCATTTAACGTCATAACTTATACTTTAAAAGTGAAATGGTGTGATGGACCCGTATACTTGTATCCGTTTGTATTCTGAACTCTTTTACTTAACCATTTGTCAATTGAACTCTTAGACTCAATTAAAATGAGACCTTTAAACCCCTCCAACCATGTGTGTAGCTCATTCTCCTCTACATAAATGACATATCATATCCACGTCATACATATTAGTGCCATGCAATAATTATTTTTTAAAATTATTAACCAAAATTATTTTATAAAAGGTATTATATACTCTTCATATGTTAATAAATGTCCGTAAAATTTTATTGTTAACCAAAATTATTTTAAATGAAAGGTAACCAAAATTTGATTCTCCATATAATGTTTTAATAAAAGGTAACATATACTCTTCATATGTATAATTTAATTAAACAAAATTATTTAATAAAAGGTAACATATACTCTTCATATAATTTTTTTAATAAATGTTAAGAGAGACGTAAAAATTGTTAGTGCCATCTCATTCTCCCCATTAACTGTTCACGGGCAAAATCAACCGGAGAAGTCATCGCCGTCATCATGGCCATTTTTGTCGGCGAAATCACATATACTCTCTCCTTCACCTATCTTCATCTCCGCCGCACACCATCATCATTTTCCTTTCCTCCTCCAACCTCCACAAAATTAACAACCTAAGCTACCGCACCACTAGATCTGGCCGAGAAACCTCTTCGTCGTCATGACCTCGCACCCTCACCCGCCTCGTTGTCCTCTCCACTGACCAATGCCGCCTCTCTCTCTCACTCCATTGCGAAGCAGTGGTCTCCGGCATGCACCACCAGGGCCGCTTTCTCCCTCCACGGTTAATCAGTGGACTCAAGATGTGCCCAAGATCTGATAAATTGATGTTAATAGATTGTGGAGAAGAAGAAGATGGTGGGTATGGGATGAAAATGGTTAAAAAGGACCGGATAGTGGGTGACGAAGAAGAAGGATATTTTTAATTAATTGTTTTTAAAAAAATTATTTCTTTTATAATTTTAATATTTTTTAACCCAAAAATGTTATTCACTCGCTTAAAGAAGCGTGTAGTTACACATATTTGTCAAGTCAGATATTCTAATGCCACATAAGCTTGGTCAATGGTCAGAGTGATTTGTTACATTGTGTTTTATTTAGTTTAAGGGTCCAAATGACAAATGTTTAAGTAAAAGGATCCAGAATACAAAGTGATACAAATACAAGGGTCCATCAGACCATTTCGCCTACTTTAAATTCCCATAAGTTTCCATGTATTTCATGACCTAGTCTACTTTTAATATATGCATACATAAATTAAGAATTTGAAGAGGATAGGGTGCACATAAATTTTATCTGTACTTCAAAGGTAGAGAGAGCTATTTCGATAGTCCCTCGATTAAAGGAAAGATAGTCCAATTTTATCTCTTCTGCAATCATCTATAGCTAGTCTCTTACACATCTACACTAGGACATTCAAACATTTCTTCTGCATATGTCTGAATTATTTCAGTCTTGCTTTTCGCATTTTTTCCTTCACCGTTAAGTCACTCCCACTTTATTCCAAATATAAACTCATTTTTAGTCCTATATCTCCTAGTATCACGCACACATCCTTACTTTTGCAACTTTCAACTCTTGAATGTGAATATTTTTTACTAGTCAACGTTATGTCTCACAAAATATAGTTGGTCTAACTATCATTCTATAGAACTTTTCTTTATATTTTAGTGGCACCTTCTTACCACACAAGACTCCAGATATAATTTTTTATTTATTTTGTGTGCACTAATATTGTGAGTGACATCCTTATCAAAAAAAATTCTTTAATAACAAACACAAAATACTTGAAACTTCTTTCTTTAAGATGACATTCATATGAAGTCTTACTTTCATATCCATCTCATACCTATGTTACGTCATTAAATTTATACTTTAAATATTCTGTTTATTTTTAATATAGA
>JAJOOS010005954.1:0-42978 GCA_029582725.1 Solanum chiquidenum | reverse complement strand
TACCCAAGTCCTAACTAAGTATATGTTGAGGTTACTTGATAAGTGTTCCTTTTACATTATGATGATCTATGTGCATTGAATATGCTTATGACTTATGTTGGTATTTCTTATGCTTATGGTATATGTCTTATGTTCACTAATGCCTATGTTATGCCCATGTTGATATTTATGCTAGCTATCATATTTAGTACATGTTTGTACTAATGCATAAGCTTTCCTACATTCTTATCAAATGTAGGGTCCGGGGATATTGACTTCCATCCCCGTGGCTAGGATCATAGTAGATCAAGACTTGAAGTTTTGGTGAGTCCTCATAGCATTTGAGGATTTGACCACTATGTTCTTTTGTCTTTCAGTTTATGTTTAGAACTATTATATGGGCTGTGTCCCAAAGATATTCATGTTTTAGATGGTTTGAGACAAGTGAAATAGACTTCCGCTCCTTTTATAAAAGACTTTGATTGTATTGGGGAAATGTTTTAAATTTCCGTACCAATTTCTATTATCTTATGTTATGATTTGATAAGTAGCTTGTATGAGGCCTCTCAGGGTCTTGTACGCCATGTTACATCTAGGGTGTACCCCTGGGTCATGACAAACTTGGTAATCAGAGCACAAGGTTTAGACTAGTTTTAGGATGTCTCAAAACCACGTCAAGTAGAGTCTTGTTCATAAGTGTGAAGCGCACCACATTTATGAATGAGAAGCTACGAGATGCTTAGGAAACTTCACTTCTTCATTACTCTAAGTCGTTCCATAGAGTTTAACTCTATAAGTTCTTTCTCCTAATCCTTACCTTATGGTTTTTCAGGATATGACTACTACAAGGGCTAACGCTAGAAGGAATGAGGAAGACATTGTGGATCAAGAAGCTCCTCCACAACCTCCGATTGACGCTTTGGATGAGAAGGTAACTAATGCGGAGTTTAGATTGACTTTTCAAGTGTTGGCTCAAGTCGTGACGCCCCAAGACAATAGGTAAGTTGTAAACCCCGTGAACCCAAATGTGGGCACGTCAGCATCAAGAGTGAGGGACTTTACTAGGATGAACCCTCCAGAATTTTATCGTTCAAAGGTTGAGGAAGATCCTCAAGAGTCTATAGATGAGGTCCATAAGGTGTTGGTAATCATGGGAGTTACTCCGCTGGAGAAGGCGGAATCAACTGCTTACCAACTTAACGGAGTTGCTCAAGTTTGGTTCAACCAATGGAAAGAAGCAAGAATGGTAGAGATGGGTCCCATAGAGTGGGAAAGGTTCAAAAATGCTTTTTTTGATAGGTTCTTCCCTCTAGAGATGAGAGAGTCTAAGGTGCTTGAGTTCGTTAACCTTAGGCAAGGTAGTATGAGTGTTAAGGAATATGATTTTAGGTTTACCAATTGTCTAAGTATGCTCAATATATAGTGGCCGACTCTAGGTATACAATGAATAAGTTCATTTCGGGAGTGTCCAATTTGGTAGTGAAAGAATGTCGTACGGCTATGTTTATTCATGACATGGATATTGCTCATCTTATGACTCTTTCCCAACAAATTGAAGAGGAGAAACTAAAAGGGAGATCTAGGGAGAAAAAGAGGTCTAGAATGGATGGTGATAATTCCTCTTATGCAAGGTTCGATAGACATGGTCGTCCTAGGGATAGACAAAGGTTTTTCGAACAAGGTTCCTCCAATGCTCCTAAGTATAATAAAGATAGGGTGTCTAACCCTAAACTGCAAGGAATTAGTAGTGAATCTCTTTGGCCTACTTGTGCTAGGTGTGGAAATAAACATGCGGGTAGATGCTAAGCCGACATAGAGGGTTGCGTTAGTTGTTGTGAGAGTGGTCACAAAATGAGGAATTGTCCTATGCCAAAGGTTAAAGGAAGAGAGGGCAAACAAGTTCCTCCTTGAGGTTCATGTTCCAATGCTCCAAAGCAAAATAAGTTTTATGCTCTCCAGGCTAGAGGTGAACCAGAGTGTGCCCCAGATGTGGATCCCGATATGTTCAGAGCCTTTTTGTTTGATGTTAATGCTTTACTAGATTCCGGCACTATCTTATCTTTTATGATGCGATTTGTGGCCATGAGATTAGATGTGTTTGTTGATGTGTGTTAGATCTCTTTTCTGTCTCTACCTTTGTTGGTGATTCTTTGATGGCTGAGATGGTCTATAGAAAGTGTCCCATATCCATATCCCATAGAGTTACTCTTGATTGAATTGGTAGAGCTAGATATGCTAAGTGATGATGTCATCCTTGGGATGGATAGGTTCCACTTTGGTTATGCCTCTATGTACCACCTAGTTAGGGTGAGGAAAACAGATTCAAGTGTTGACCGACTCCAAAGAGCTAGTTACCTTTCTAAGATTGATCTTACGTCGGGTTAGCACCAAATAAGGGTGATAGATGATGATATTCCAAGAACGACTTTTAGAACCCGGTATGGTCATTATGAGTTAGTAGTAATGTCGGTTGGTTTAACTAATGCTCCGGTGGCATTAATGATGTGATGAGTATGGTGTTTAGATAATACCTATACATGATTGGTTAGTAGACCCCACCAAAGGTGGTGCTATGGGTTGAAATGGTTTAAAATTGTCCTTGTGACAAATGTGAAAGTTAAGTTGTGTCTTCATCCAACCTTAGTAGAATTGAAAGAAACGGTGCTTAGAAAGTCCGTTGAGGCATCCTACCAAGGGGGAGATGGTATGCCTAGATATCAAGGTTGTTATGAGATTCTAATGTTCATGGTTAGGGAGTTGATGAGAAGTCTTTCTTATAAGGAAGTTCCGGTAGAGATCTTAGACCGGCAAGTTAAGAAGCTGCTTTTGTGAAAGGGTTAGGAAGGAATCTTTTAGTTGAGGGTGCTACTTGGGAGGCCAAGGACATTATGATATCCCGATATCTTCATCCTTTGCCCTTCTACTCCTCCCCTAGCTTGAGATGATGAGTTCCTCATGGTTTGCTCTTTGTTTGAAGTCGTGAGTGTTTTAGACGTTCCTATGATTTCCTTATGTTGTGCATGTTCATGAAAACTTGTATTTTGAAAGAAAAATGAGTTGTATGATTTATTTTCCTTACGTTGTAGTGCATAGAGTATGAGTTGCATATAGACTTCATGAGATGAATTATTGAACATGCCTTAGCTTGGAGTTGAGAGAATTCCTCCTTGAATGTATGCTTTGAGTATAGATTGCATATAGGCTCCATGAGATTGTATAAATTACATATCCAACGTGAAGTTAATATATCATGTAGCACATTTTTTCTCAAAAAACGTGACAGTCTTGCGATAATTGTAAAACGAGATTGCAAAACTATGTATTTTATATTTCAATTTTGATGTATGTCAATTACTACTTTGTTGAATGTTTATTATTTTCGGTTATTTTTAAGTACATTGTATTATTTGTTTAAAAATTTATATGTTTGCATTTTTAATTTTTGTTAAGGTTAATTGTAGTTATATCCAATTATAATTTACAGTAGAATTAACATAAATTTAATTTTTTTAAAAAGTCATATATAGAAAAATTAATTTATTAAAAAGCTAAATTTTATATTTAAAATTAATATTATAAAAATATTACATAAAAATAATTAAATATACAAGAGATTTAATTAAAACATACAATTTATATAATGTTAAAATATTCAAAAAGTGAATTGGTGTGATGAATAGTATTACACCAAATTTGGTGTAACACTATTCACACACCAAATTTGGTGTGGGTTGGAGCTCAAAACACCAAATTTAGAATTTGGTGTAAAATTTGGTGTTGGGTTGGAGATGGTCTAATACACCATAAGGAAAGTGATTGGGATGTAACTCATACATCACATACAAAGTCTGAAATGGAAATGACATAAAACTATAAAAGTATCTCGGTCCTCGGAACATGAGGACTCACCAATCTTCAAAGTCAAGGGAATCAACTAGCCACAAGTATGTGATGTAGGATTGTTAGACCTTACATTAATGAAACAGTGTAGGCACGAGTATGCATTAGTACATGAAGTGTACTATATATGGGGGCAATATGCATAAAATAGATGTGGTAACATGAATGACTTAAAACATATAAGACATGATCAACATTTGGACATTTAAAAGCTTAAAGAAGCAATGTGATATAAATCATGAAATATAGTCAATGCATTTAAAATAAGAGACATAAGAAAAGATTTGAGGAAATGTCACGCCCCGAGCCTACACCCTAGGAAGGACTGGCACTCGAAGACCATTGATGGCCCCAAGAGAACCCTTGGCCTGGCTTACTTAACTCAATGGAAGACTTAAACATAAGAAAATACAACTCATGCATAACTTAAGAAATAATAGTTTAGCCCAAAATGGCAACTCAATCTTTAAACAACATCTGAATGAATAATGTACATACTATTGAACTACTAACTGTCTATGAAGCCTCTAAAACAACTGAGATGGATGTTGGGACAAACCCCACAACATCCTAATGAACTAAACTAGAAAGCGAATAAAAGAGTCCTTCGGAATGCAAGGAGGCTCACCAACAGACTCTGAATGCTCAAGCTGGATCAACGAGGCGCTGGATGCTGATCCTGGTTACCTGCGTCTGCATCATAAGACGATGCATGCCAACTGGCATCAGTACATTGAATGGACGAGTATGCGAGTTGGAAAGCTAAACACAACTCAGGCTTGAAAGGAATCTGAAAGAAATACTTATCTTGGCTCTTCTCAACTCATGAATAGATCACTCAAAATAAAGCAATGAAATACATGCAATATATGAAAAGCTTTGTAAAACAATAAAAGCATCTTAGTTCGTTAAAGAAATGCAATAACAAACCCAACTTTACTCATATAATAAAGTAATATAGTTTTTGTGGGAGATTCTCTAACCGACAACAACCACTATGAGCCTAAGTGGTGATACATCGTTTTGCCCACGCTACCAGAACTGTCCTATACTTTGCCGCATATAGAACGCTTAACTTAGTGGATCCAGTAGTCTATACTAAAAGCATCTTAAGGAGTCATCTAAAAAGTATGATCCTTTACTACCCATGATGGCTACATGGTTTATGGAGATTTGAGTTAATATGAACTCGCATCCCCACATCGGTGCTCAATACTACTCCCAAAATATACTTAGCTCATATGTTTGTAAAAACAAAACTCTTTCTTTGAATTGAGATAATTACTCAAAACTTAACTTAAAAGTTCTCTTGGAATCGATGTTCCCTTTTTTTGCTCAAATGTGAAAACATTTATAAACTCTTTGGGAATACTTAGTTTTCTTATAGCTTGTTGAGAATGAACTCAACTCTATACTCTTTGCTTAACTTAAAAACTTGAGTCTTAAAATGAATTTAAAACATTGTTAAAGACTCTTGAAAACTTTAAGAAACTTTGCTTTGACTTACTCCTTAATTTCTAGACTTGACTCTTAACTTCTTTGACTTTGATCCTAACTTTCCTTGAATTGAATTATGGATCAAGGTTATGATTCATGTTTCTGGATGATTTCTAGATGTTTAGAAGTCACTTAGAGTAGGTAGGATTAATGGAAAATGTTAGTACACTTTAAAGGGAGTTAAAAGGACTGAAGGACGAAAAACTGGTGAAAAACGCCGATCTGGGCGCGTCCCTGGCGTGCCGCTCCAGGCCCCATTTTACAGGGGCTAATTTTTGGCGCACTGCTGGTGCGCCGCCCCAGCCCTCCTGGTGCTATGGGGGGGAGTCGCGCCAGCCTCCCTTCAGGCAAAATTTCAAACGAACTTTTGATCACGTTTTCTGACCCTAAATCGTTTTAATCCGATTCTTTTTCCTAAATTCACTTTAGATTCATGTACGCAAATCATATACACAAAGTCTAACTCAAACAACTCAGGGAAACTACACTTAATCATCAAGAAACTCCAAAATCTCAACTCATATTCGAGAACGAAATCAATTCAAGAACAACTATCAAGAACATCCAATTCTCAATCATTTTAGGACGAAAATACGCTGAATTAAACATGCTTGGCGCATTGGTGAACTAACTCAACGCTATGTGATCTCACATACCTTGTAGGGATCACCCCCGACGAATTCCACAAGCTAAACTCGACGATCTCCTTGCTTCTCCTTCTCTTTTCTCCTCTTCTTTCCTCTTCTCTAAAACCCTAACTCTTTTTCAAAAGCGTAAAACTGACCAAGTTCAGTTTAGACCTTTAATTAATTCACTAAAACGAATTAAAATAAAAGGGTAAGGAAAAGACCAAACTACCCTTCAAAATCCGGATTTGGACTTTCCTTAAACCAACAAACCAACTTCCAAAGGGCATAACTCACTCATCCGAACTCGGAATCGCGCAAACTTGGCGGCGTTGGAAAGATCATCCCAAGAGCTTCCCAACCATATCCAGAACTACACCTAAATCATCATGATCTAGGATATATGATCATTTGAAGTTGACCAAAAACTTACTTTGACTTACCTAAATTGTTTCCAGATTTCCTTATACTTTTCAAAAATGACTATTTCCAGATTTTAAATTTTTTCTAGTTCTTTTCTAGTTTCGAGGTGTTACAGGAAACATAGTCATTTAGTGGGATCTTAGATTTAACCGACAATAAGACCATGAGATCTATATCATGGGATTTGGTATATCCCTCATACTAAAGAAGGAAAATCTACTTGCACAGGTAGAATTCGTACCTATCATCTTTTGATAAAGTGGATCCACTAGCTAGGTCATTTAAGACAATTCTACGGGGCGCGTATTTTGGGACTAGAGGTTACAACTAGTGACTACCCTATTTGAGTCTCCACCTCAAAGCCATCTCGGTGCTAAGTCTAAATCCCAACGGAATAGATAAAAGTGAAATATCAATATAACATAGGAAAGGCAATGGTCAATACAAATCCACACTTTTTAGATCAAAACATATAATAGTTCCTTAAACACAATTCAACATGGATGGGAAAACCTTTCACAAATGTGAATCCATAGGTAAGAAATACCTTTCACATTCATGATCATAATAGCTACTGAGAAAACCTTTCACAATCCTGATCATAATAGTCTGTGAGAAAACCTTTCACAATAACACTGATACATTTCTTTCAAAGCATTCTCAAATCATTTACAATAACTTCATAAAAACATGCATATCTTCATAAATTCATAGTTCATAGGTTCATGGGTTCATCATAGGCTCATAGTTAAAAATTATAAATTAGGCATGGGTCAACACAATTTCAACTAAATATCATGTAGTAATTTTAAATCATGCATTAGAAGACTTAACCAACAATAATAAATCATAATTGAGTGAAACCCTTAGATATTGAATTGAAATCCTAACTTGATCAATTGAAATTTAATTGAGAAATTGGAAACTTTGGGGACCCCATGGGTGAATACCCACATACCTTGCTACTTTAAGCCAAAAATGAATTGAGGATTGATGAAATTGAATTAACCTTATCCTTGTTTAGTATAGTCCTCTACTGAATGAGAAACCTTGAAATGAGAATAAAATGAGCCGAGTTCGTCATCATCATACGATCTACAATAACCCAAATAGAGTCGTGTTGTCGCCGGTGCGGGGTAAACCAACAATGAAGTCCATATTCGAATCCTCCTACTTCCAAGTAGGAATACTAATATCATGGGACAAACCTTCTGACTTTTGATGCTCAATTTTCACTTGTTGACAATTAGGACACTTAGCCACAAATTCCGCAATATCCTTCTTCATCTAACACTTAGCCACAAATTTCACAATATCTTTCTTCATCTAATTCCACCAATAGATTTTCCGCAAGTCACGGTACATATTAGTGGCTTCCAGGTGAATAGAATATCTAGAACTATGGGCTTCTGATGAAATTTTCAACATCGGGAACATACAACCAACCTTGTTATCGAAGCACACCATCTCTCCCTTGAGAGAAAGCCTTTACAAACTTTTTAAGCATCACTTCCTTTAGCTCAACCAAAGTCGGATCAATACCTTGCTTGACTTTCACACACGATACGAGAGTCGATTCAGAATCATTATGAACCGTAACACCACCTTCATTAGAATCAACCAACCGAACACTCAATCGGGCCAATCTATGAACATCATGAACCAACTCCTTCTTATCTTCCTCAATATGAATAACACTACCCATTGATAGTCGACTAAGAGCATCTGACACTACATTGGCCTTATCGAGTGATAGAAAACACTCATTTCGTAATCCTTTAGCAACTCAAGCCACCTCCTTTGACAAAGATTTAGATAATTTTGCTTGAATACATATTGCAAACTTTTGTTGTTGGTAAAAACATCAATATGAACACCATATTAGTAATGCCTCAAAATTTTAAGGCAAACATAACCACCACTAGTTCCAAATCATGCGTAGGATAGTTCTTTTCATGGATCTTAAGTTTTCTTCAAGAATAAGATATAACCTTCCCATTTTGCATAATAACACACCATATTCCTATCCTTGAAGTATCACAATAAACCACAAATCCAACAGACCCTTTCGGTAAAGTCAACACCGGAGCGGAGATAAGTCTATCTTTTAATTTTTGGAAACTCTTCTCACAAGTTTCCGACCATAAGAACTTAACTTTATTTTGGGTCATTGGAGTAATAACCAGCCAAACCCAAAAAGCTTCTTATATCCGTAGGGGATAAAGGTCTAGTCCAACTCTTAACCACATCCGTCTTCTTAGGATCTACTGTCACGACCTGAGTCTACACCCTGTACTTGGCCGACACTCGAGAACTATTGCTGGCTCAAGAGAATCCTCATCATGGCTGACTACAAGCAGAAGACTAACTCAAGCATGCGCTGACCGGTTCGGCGAGTTTGTCTGCAATATTTTTTCTGTACATTTGTTTGAACTATTTCTAACTTTCCTTGATGTTTTTGCAGATATGGCTAGGACCAACCTTGATATTCCACCCCGTAAATGAGCACAGGGTGTAGTTATAAATGAAGGAGGAGCAATCCTCCTAAAAAGGGAAGAACGGAGCCTCCAAAGGGAGGCAAGGTCAAATGCAAGAAGCCAACATCTGAGGTTCCGGAGCACAACTTCGGCAGGGAGAAAGAGTCCATTGACTCCCAAGCTGCACTCTTCGAGCCGGAAGCTGACCAGCCGTTACATTCCAGGAGAACAGAGCTTCGTGCTAGGTCTCGTCCTGACTTCTTGAGAGCTCCAACAACACCCTCTCCAGCATACACAGTGCCAGCTTTGGCACCACCTGTGTCCCTAGTGCCACCAGTACAGGTCCCTCCTCCCAAGCTACTCAACAGATTAAAAGCCGATGGGTTGAGGACTATTCTAGAGGAGAAGTTACTTTCTACAGAGGGCCTAGATGGCAAATACTCCAGGGTGAGGGAGACACTCCAGTATCATCGCTTTGAGCAGTTTACCATGCCCCGTGGCCCCTATATTCCTACATGAGTCCGGGGTTTTTTACTAGGCATATGGTGACCTGGTTCCTATGGGCAAAAAGAAGGCCAGTACCTTCAAACCAATAGGGTCCGTCATGGTACGGGGGACAGTAGTGCACTGTAGCCGTGATCACATCAACACGGTATTTGACAGAGGGTCAGACTTTGACTACCCCAATCTGGCTACCACTACAGCATCATTGGATGAGCTCAAGGGCTGGCTAGCACCCCTCATCTCTGACACCACTCCAAGGTGTATTGAGGTAAGAGTCCCGATCGAGAAGAAGGACTTGAGTGTAGCTGCGCGATATTGGTTTGGATTCATCAGCAGCTCCATTATGCCATCCAAGAATGAGTCCATTCTCCGATATCCTAAGGCTGCCTACCTCAGGTCGATTATGTCTAAGAAGAGTATGGGACTTATCATCAGTCAGGAGATGGCCAGAGGGTCAAGCAACGTCAGACATCCCTTTCATTCTGGTTTTAATTACGAAGTTGTGCCGGCGTGCTGGAGTCCTTCGTGATGAGACAAGAGATGTTGAGGTTACTCCTATATCTTCTATTGATATCCGATGTATAGAGGCCGAGTACACAAATGAGGAGGTGGACAGGAGGAGAGAAGACCCGGTGGATATATCTCTGGACGTGGACGTTGACACTATACCTGCAGAGGCATCTTTTCCTACTCCGGCCTCCTGGCCTTCAGGTACTCCTACTACCTCCCAGTCTCCTGGTAATTCTACTGCACCCAGCCCACCAAGATCACTCAGGTCATGCTCCTTAAGATGGGACATTTAGCACATTTTGCGGATATGAGGGCTACTAGATTGGAGGTTGTTGTACCATGGATGATAGAGGCTTCCATCCTAGAGGCACTGCCACCCCTACGAGCATCGATTGATACTCTCACTACGAGAATTGAGACTTGTGAGAGTAGACAGGGGGTGACTTCAAAGGTGACGACTTTGAGAGCCGAGGTGGCAGATTTGAGGAAGGGTGTGGACTATGTCAAGTCTGCAAACTTCACCACCTTATGTGAGGCAGCTGAGACAGAGGATGCTCCTGCTACATCTGAGATTCCTACGACTACTACCGGAGATGTACAGATGGATGACATAGCAGCTGATGAGTCAGAGGCAGAGACCGATGATGAGCAAATTGAGGTGAGGGAGGAGAGCATATATGGAGACCTGCCAGATCTGCAGGAGACGATTGTACAGTTGGTGATTCAGACATCGCTGACAGAGACGTCTATGGCAGGCCCTAATGGATCGAGTGTTGCTGCTACTACCCCGGGCACTGATGCCCTGACAGACGGAGCGACTGTATAGACATGACTTCTCTTTACCTCCCTCTCTGTCATCTTTATTTACTTTTTGGATATTTTGTTTTTATTGCATTTGAGGACAAATTATTTTTTATTTGTGGTGGGGTGAGGTATTCTATACTTACCTCTTATGTTGATGACATTTTTTGTATATTTTGGGTTTTGTGCTATATATTGTGTTTTGACATTATTTTTGTGGATTCTTGAGCTTGTGGCTCCTTGAATGTAAATGATTTTTGGACCCTTCCAAAAAAATTTGCCACCTCTTGTGTATTTAATTGTGGTTGTTCTTGTGAAAATTTGAGTGTCGATTGTGATCAATACCGATGACTTGAATAGTGCTCTCAATCAAACAAACATGAATGTGTGGCTACAATGAGGTCAAATGAAGTTGCATATGGAATATGTGAACTCTTTGCATCTCGTTATGACTAGTCGATTATCAAATTAAGTCTCTTGTGATGAACATTGCACACTAGAGAAAGTGTGGAGTCTTGTTTGACATTGGTGTCAATGCCTTGTGTGATGAGCTTACCGTAAACATACGTGATGACACCTAGAATTTGCCCTATTGGTCTGGTTAACCAAGTGATGTGAGCTCTTGAAATGATCTTAGGCAAAATTTTTGAAGAGTGAAACAATTTGACATTATACCTCTTTTGTGGCCTACCTTGTGAGTGTGTGATCTTTGCTTGAACACCCTTTGAGCCTTACCCTTTTCTTGGAAGAAACTTGATGAAATTGTGACCTTTCATTACCCCTTCACCCTTAATCCTCGATGTGGTTTGTTTGAATAGCCAACTTAGGCCAAAAGACTAAGTTGGAAGTGTGGTGAAAAGAGAAAGTAAATCAAGAAATGTGAAAAAATTCCCCTCTACCCATGTTTTTTTTTTAAAAAAGGGGACCCTTCCAAACAAAAAAGAGAGAAGAATAAGAAAAGAAAATAAGAAGAAAGACAAGAAAAATAATGAAAAAGTATTGAAATAAAGTTGCAAAAAGAAATGGGGTGTCCAAAGTTTTATGGAAAATGAATAATGGGGTGAATTTTAAGCAGGAATGGAATTGTTAAAGAAAAGGGAAGAAAGTGTTGTTCATACCACATTTCATCAGGATAGCAGCCACTGAGCCTAAATGATCATACATTTACAATCAGCCCCGTTACAAGCCTTGAAAAGACCTTTTTGATCTTGAGTGAGCTGAAACGAAAGTTGATTGGAAAATAAGGGCAAGCCTATGGGTGAAGTCATGCATGTGTTCATCTTTGTGAGTGCGAGAGTTGTTGTGATTTTGAAGCTATAAATTGTTGAACAAATTGTGTGTGAATATGAAATCATCTTTGTGTGAGGGCTTTTGAGTACCTTTGTTGAGCTTGAACTTGCATTTGAAGCAAGTATTGTGAACTTGAGAATCTTTGATAATAGTTAGTCACAACTTGAATCTTTGAGTGCACAATTGATCCTTGCCTGAGTAAGTTGAGTCTTTTTGTGTACATTCATGATTGTGTACATCCTTTTTGAACTGATGAACTTGAGTTTTACTTGAGGACAAGCAAAAGTTCAAGTTGGGGGTGTTGATGAGTTCGAGATTCAGACTCATTTAGGACTTTATTTGGATAGATTTAGTGTCCACAATTGCTTATTTTGTGCCAATAACTGATGTAAAATCCTTGATTTCCAGTTATTTGGATTAAGGAACAAAGTAAGGACACTAACTTGCAAAAAGGAATGAAGCGAGCTGAAAGAATGAAGAAAACAGAGCCTGGTGATTGCCAAGTCCCTTTGGCAAGTCACCGAGTGGCCAGTTGACCGCCTAAAGTTCCAGTGTGCCAAGCCCTGAAGTAGAAAATCAAGTTGGTGAGAGAAAGGAGTAGCCGGTGAATCACCGAGTGATTCCGTGATGCAGAGTCAGATAGCCCAAAGTTACAGGCCTGGAGGATGCTGAAAGTCAAGGCAAGAAGGGGATGAAATGGGCCAAAGGGCGGATCGCCGAGTTGATTGGCGAGCCTGACTTACTGCGTCGAATGGCCCTTCGCAGCATATTTTTGGTGATTATAAATACATTTTCAAACATTAAGTTTAAGAAGCTTTTATCATTTTTAGAAGTATAATCTTTTGAATAGTTTGAACTCTGAGTTCTGAGACAAGTTTTCCTTAGCTTTAAAGAATTGAAGTTTTTCATTTTTGAGAAATTGAAAGCGGGTCTTTGAGATTCTTCAATTTGGACCTTTGTAAAGACGAAATTAATCTTACCCAGTTGATGGAAACACAATTTGGTAATGATTTATATCTTTTTATAATGCCTAGCTAAAACCCCAATTCTTGGGGTGATTATGGGCTGATTTAGCTTGTGGGTATTTCTAATTGTTAGTTTAAATGTTGTTTAGAAGTGATTTCAATCAGTAATTGTGGTTCAATTTAAAGAATTATAGTTGCAAATGCAGTTCTACCTTCGTGTTTTTGTCTTGCTCAAGAGAGAGGTTTTAAAACCAAGATTACTGAATTGATGGTCTGTGGATATTGGGTTGTCATGCGTTCAGCTCGAGAGAGTGAATTCTAAACCTTTCCCCACACATTCAGCTCGAGAGAGTGAATGGACTAAAGCATAGGTTGTTCTTATTTGCATGTTTGTCGATGTTTGAGAGAAATCGACCTGATTCGGGGTAAATTGTTCGAGAGAAAGTTTATCCGTTCTAAAGTCTAGCTTATTCACTAATTTACATCTATTTACTAACAGTTGCAATTACCCATTTGTTTACATTAGCCTATAATCGAATCACATCCCAAGAACCCGTCTCATTATTATCATCTTCGTATCATTTGCTGTTGTTGTAGCTGATAGTTAAAACCAAAACTCCCTTATTTGACATTCGTGTCACCTCCTGATTTACATTATCTTTTTATGCATAAATATCTATTCCTATGATTGACTTGAGCATATTCGTACTTTACTATTGAATCTTAAACACGTACCACTCCCTGTGGGATTCGACCCTAACTCATTTAGTTGGGTTATATACTGGCTAACGGTCGTTGACTCTTAGAACTGGATTAAGTGTCTTTGATAGCGTTATTCAATCAGTTGAAAAGAATGAAATTCTTGGAGAAAAACTTACCTTGAAGAAAAATCTTGAAAAAGATGGAAAGAATCTTGAAAAAGATTGAAAGAATCTTGAATGGAGTCTTCTACTTTGATTTTTTTACTTAGGGTTATGCCCTAGGGTTTGAGATAGAAGAGAATGATGGATTAAAAAGATGAAAAGCTGATTGTTTTGAGCCTTTAATTAGTCAAGAAAATATTTTAGGGTTTCCTTAGAGGTAAAAAGACAAAAATGACCCTTTTTAATGTTTTCCCGTCGGCTAATTCGTCACTGCACTATACCAGGTTACTAAAATGGTTATAACTCTTTACTCAAAATTTTTATTGACGCGAAATTGGTGGCGTTGGAAAGAGGATTCAAATACCTTTAATTTCATAGGTTATGGACCACATAAGCCTTTATATTCTAGGAGATATGGTTGTTTGAAGTTGACCCAAATTAACTCTTACATCAAAACTTAATCGGTAATGAAACTTTCAACTCAACTTTGTGCTAGGAGTTTTTAGTGACCTTAATTGATATCCAAACTAAAGAATTTACCTTTACAAATATGATCAATTTAAGAATAACTCGATAAGACCTTATGTGCAAATAAAGAGTAGTTCGGGTCTTAGCTTAAAAAATTTCGGGGTGTTACATCTACCTCAATACCTTTAGCTAAAATAATGTGACCAAGAAAAGTCACAGATCTCAATCAAAACTCACATTTACTAAACTTTGCAAATAGTTGTTGGTCCTTGAGAGTTGAGGGCGTAGTACAATCCTAAAATGATCGGTATGCTCATCCTCACTCCTTGAGTAAACCAAGATGTCATCGATAAACACAATCACTAACATTACACAATCACTAACATTTCAAGATATTGTCTAAATACTCTATTCATCACGTCCATAAATGCAACCAGAGCGTTAGTAAAATCAAACGACATCACCAAAATTTATAATGACCATACCGAGTTCGAAAAACCATTTTCAGAATGTCATCTTTCTTCATCCTCAATTGGTGATAAACTGACCAGAGGTCATCTTAGAAAAGTAACTCGCCCCTTGGATTTGATCAAAAAAATTGTTTATCCTTGGAAGAGTATACTTATTCTTAATGGTAACCTTGTTTAATTGCCGGTAGTCAATACACATGCGAAGTGAACAATTTTTCTTACGAAAAAACAAAATTGGAGCACCCCATAAAGCGATACTTGGTCGGATGAAACTCTTATCCAACAAATCCTTCAATTGATCTTTCAATTCCTTAAGTTCTACCGGAGTCATACGGTTAGAAGGAATGGAGATAGGTTGCATATCTAAGTTTACTATTTGAAGTTTTCCAAAGTCTCAAATTGGTTCCGGCCTTGTTTCGTAGTGAATTTATGGATTTGAATACTTCTAACACTAATTTTTTTTTTTGTAAATTCAACAGAAAACATCACTACCGATTGCACTTCAAAAACTGACGAAGTCCCTTAGTTTTGTAAAAGCATAATAAAAACCAGGGGGACTGCGTCGGTTTGGTTTAAAAAATAATAATTTAAGAACACTTTTTAGAATTTCTGCACACAAAAAATAAAAAAAGACTGATATTCCCATCATTAAAAAAGTGGTGCATATATTTCCTCACCATCTAAAAAATGGTGCATAGATATCCTTGTCATCTAACAAGTGGTGTATATTTATCTTTTTCGTAAACAAACTAAATTTAAAAATAAAATAAATCCCAAAACTAGTTTTTAATTTTTAAAAATATCATAACTTTAAAAATTACCACATCTATTTTTTATCCCTCCAAATCTAGCCCAACTATTAAAAGAAATTAGTCCCTCTTATATTCATATCCGACCCAAATCCATGTTATGATTGTGTAAAAAGGGATTGGGAATATATTTTTTCTAATTGTTGTCGGGTCTGGAGGGATTTAAAAAAAGAATAAAATAATTTGTTAAAGTCACATGACATTTTTGAAATTTAAAAAATACTTTTGAGATTTTTTTTTAATTTAGTGAATATGCACAATTTGTTAGACTATGCACATTCTTTTAATAAAGGATATAATCCCTCTAAATCATAAAATTAAGACGTATATTTGACCCTTTTAAGAAAAAGAAAAAGAAAGAAAGGAATATTTTTTCAAAAATAGTTTTTATTTAAAACAGAAATTAATTTACCACAAAAGATGAGATTCTCTTAGCCAGAAGGGTAGTGAATAACCTTGGAGCCACATTAACAATAAATAGCATATTGAACAAGCACTTTTACTAAAAAAATAATTTAAAATTAAATAAAACAAGGAAGAGTTTTAGTTTCAAAAGTAAAAACAAAGGAAGTGGAATTATATTATTTATATATCGGATGAATTATTACGTGTAGTTGGTATAGAAAGAAACACATCACACGGACTAATGAGAAGATCAAATTAGATAAATAGGTCCCACAAGTCTTTTGTCCTTATATGTGTCAAAAGAATATGAAAACTTGATCGGACTAACCGAATCGAATCGTATTGAATCGATTTATATCATTTTTAATAAAATGATGAATTTTTATTTAAGTGTATAACTGTAACGAATAATTGGAATGGTTTTTTTAATTTATAGAAAAGTCAAAAAATTCTCGAATCGAACCGAATAACCTTACATCTATGAAAATATATTTATATATTAACAATATGTTAAATTTTATAAATAAATATATTTAAAACTTTTTCAAATATAAATATAACCTAGGTACTAGACTTCTGATGACGACTTTGAACCTTTGTCTTTTAATACAATAATAGAAGTCATCAAACAATACGGAAAACCTATGCAAGCACTCCTAGTACAAGTTTAAGATTAAACAATACCGTAATAAGGTTTTATATTTTTAGCTTCTCGGTGAAGAATTGAAATGCTTCTTCAAGAACACACTTGTGAAAAAAATATTTTAATAATGATATATTTTCAAGTGATACTTTAAAAGTAAAAAATAAAAATTGAAAATTAATTAAACCATACCGATATTAAAACGAAACTGAAATAATTAGAATGATTTTAAAATATCTACTTTTTGTTATACAATATACAATACCAAAAAAATTGAAATAATATAATATTTTAAAGATAATCGATCGAATCATTCCATTTACACCCCTTATATCAATCACAATCACAATGAAGTCTTTTTTTGTTGGGAAAAGGCTCAAATATGCCATCGAACTTTCAGAAATGCTCATTTATGACATTCGTTAAAAGTTTGGCTCATCTATGCCATTATCGTTTAAGAAAAGGCTCATTCATGCCATTATTTTTTAACGGTGGTTTGCAAAACCATTTTTTACACGTGTCCAATTATAATTCGGCCACGTCATTATTATTTTATAATAAAAAATTAAAATTCTGAACAAACATTTTAACGGTGGTTTTGCAAAACCAATTTTTACACGTGGCCAATTATAATTCGGCCACGTCATTATTTTTTTTATAATAAAAAATTAAAATTTTGAAATTTTATTTTTTATCATAAAAATAATAATGACGTGGCCGAATTATAATTGACCACGTGTAAAAAATGGTTTTGCAAAACCACCGTTAAAAAATAATGGCATGAATGAGCCTTTTCTTAAACGGTAATGGCATAGATGAGCCAAACTTTTAACGGATGACATAAATAAGTCTTTTCTAAAAGTTCGATGACATATTTGAGCCTTTTTCCTTTATTTTTTACTCAAGTCAACAGTCACGAACATTGAATATTTTTTGCTTACCCACAACAAATACTTAAAAATTACTATTAATACTATTCTAATTCTCTAGAAGAAGAAGAAAAGTAGATAATCAATTCTATTACAGGTATATGTGTCAATTTTCCTATATAATTCTTTTCCTACTTTTAAAGTTATTCACCCTCCACCTCCCACGTCTCATAGGATGAGGGAGGGTTGTTTAACGTATAGTTAGGGTAGGGTGTGATGGTCCTTATCAATGATATACCCAGAATTTTCCTTCAACTATATGACATTTTGACATTTTAAAAAGTAAACAAATAAAAGAGCAATAACATCAAGCCAGCATGTCAAGAAATTTGCAAATCACATAAGAAGAGTAACTTTATTTCAATTTGGGATTTTTTTTGTTTTTTTGGATTTTCTATTTGGTGTCTGGTATCTGTATTAGAGTTCGACTAAATTTGAATTCGCGCCAGAAAGTCTCACATTAAGAGTAAAGCACTTCCTAATAAAGGCATCTCTGTATCTAGGACACTCAAACCTAAGACTTCTGATTAAGAATGAAGGAATACTTAGCACTCTACCACAACCCTTTTTGATAAATTTGGAATATTAAATTCGCTTATGTTATGCTAAAATAATTTTTAAGAATGTTAGAAACTTTTATTATCACTCTATTCAATAGGAAGGTTTAAAGACTAGAGTTTCTTTTTTTTTACACGAATCAAGCTACAAGAATTGCAAACGCATGAATTCAATTAGAGTTTCAAACCCCGGACCTCTAATTAACAAGTATACGATATGCTTGACAATTTTACCAAGTCCAAGTAGTATCGTTTAAATTATTTATACTTATTTTTTGCTCTTTTTTACACATTATATATAAAGAAAATTAATTTGTTTTTTTATAGGTTTTCATTAGTCTTGTATCATCACAAGTACAAATTATTGACTAGAGTTGGTAAATAGCTAGATAAATAACCAACAAATAGTTTTAGCTTCTATATGATTGTAAATTTTGAAGTGAAATTTGAAATTTGAATATTTAAAGTTGTGATTTCCGAACTTTAAAGTTGTGTTAAGATATTCATTTTACTTGAATTTTTAATTATTTATTATTTTGTGAATCAACGTAAAATTTCTTCCTAAAGTCAATTTTGAAAACTTAAAAATATTTGACGATTCAAAATTTGATCCGAACTTTATGACGAAAGCTAGCTTGGAGTTGAGGAACAATCACTCCTACTACTTTTGAATGTTATTCACTGCTGATGATAGGAACATTTAACTACACTTTATGATCAATCAAAGTTTGAATAAATAATTTGCATCATGTAAATTTCTTAAAACTTCTTGCTCATAATTGTAGTAAGAGGCAGGGGTGTACAAGTCAAACCGTAAAGTCAAATCGAATCGACGAATCAAATCAAATCGAAAAAAAAAACGATTTGTGGTTTGGTTTGGTTGGTTTGGCGGTTGACAAAAAAAACCGACCATTCTTGGTTTGGTTTGGTATTAAAAGAAAAAAAGTCAAACCGAATCCAAACCAAACCGACATAATATATATATATATATATACATATATATAATTTTATTTTATTTATAGATAAAAAAATATTATTTATAATTTACTTTGTTAATATATTTTTAGTTAGTTTGTAGTTTTCAATGTTTATATATTTTATTTCAAATTTGGGCTTGTAAAATTTTGTAAATATTATATATATAATTTTATTTTATTTATAGATAAGAAAATATTATTTATAATCTACTTTGTTAATATATTTTTAGTAAGTTTATAGTTTTCAATGTTTATATATTTTATTTCAAATTTGCGCTTGTAAAATTTTGTAAATATTATATATATAATTTTATTTTATAGATAAAAAATATTATTTTTAATCTACTTTGTTAATATATTTTTAGTTAGTTTATAGTTTTCAATGTTTATATATTTTATTTCAAATTTGGGCATGTAAAATTTGTAAATATTTTATTTTGTATTAAGATCCGAAGTTACAATTATATTGTTATAGTTTAATTTGTCAAATTCAATGTTAACAATTTACTTTGTAAATATTTCATTTTTTATTCAGTGTGACTGTATCCATTAATTTTATTAATTTAACATAATGAACGTTGATATTTCAAAAAAAAATTTGTACTCATGTAAATTTTACCGTGTTTACGAAAATTTCTATTCATTTAACATTTCTTAAGTTTAGCTTATTACACAGGTAAGTGAAAATATATTTGATCTCTGTTTCAAACACCGTGTAGTTGTAAAAAACCTAAAAGACCAAAAACCCGAAAAAAATTGAAAGAACCGACTAAAATCGAAACCGAAAAAACCGATTAAAATCGAAACCGAAAAAACCGACTTTGTGTGGTTTGATTTAGCTTTTAGATTTAATAAACCGACATAATTGGTTTAGAATTTTTTAATAAAAAACCAAATCAAACCGACCTATGCACACCCCTGAGAGATATGCTCTTCCTAATTTATTTTCTATACATAAAAGGGTCAGAAATCTTGAACACATTATAAATAACTTAAATCATATCTTTCTTAATCAAATTTGTTTCTTTTTTTATTTATTCGATTGAAAATCTCTATAGCATATTCGAAATAATTAAAAAATGTTTTATTTTAACCTAATTCTTTTTGGTTAAAAGATTAAAAATGCCCCTAATTTTATTTTTAGGCTTAAAATTGCCTCACATATTAATAATTTTTTTTATTAAATATATTGTGTCATTTTTGACCGGACAATTTTATGTCTGAAATAAGTTTAAGGGTAAATTTGACCTAATAGATGAAAGGGGACATTTTAAAACCATTTCTTATCTACATCAATGACATTTTGATCATTTTACGTTTTAAAAACTTGTTCTATGTAGTAAATCTTTTACAAAAAAAAACAAAACAAAAAACAAAACCAGAGCCATTATTTGGTCGATTTCAAATTCATTTTATTCGAAATTTAACAATGTTGGATTGTATTTGGTTATATTCTTTGTAAAGAATATGTTGTGATTGTATTTGGTTATATTCTTCGTAAAGAATATGTGAAATAATATTCATATTTAAAGTATTTAAATTGTACTTTAAAAATAAAAAATGAGTTAAAAAAATATTTTTCAAATAAAGTGAAAAGTCATTCTGAAAAATAAAATACTAAAAACTTTGTTGTCAAGTATATACCTAATTATTTTTTAAAATTTTCTATTTGGTGTTCGATATCTACATTTAAGTATCTTATTAAAGAAGGAACAAATTATCTGATGAACTACATAGTTGGTGATAAAACAAATACATAATAAAAGTATCAATACCCAAAAGTACTTGTTCATAAATTAAAAGCAATCTACATGTAGTTGCTTTTCTTATAGAAACTAGGACGATAAGTATTTTTCTAAATATTCTATATATTCATCTTTTTGGACTTTTGTATCCCTTTCCTTTTTTACTTTTCAGATTTATTCTTCCAATTTCAAAGAAAAAAAAACTCTCTCGTATGGTTGCCACCTGTGAATTAGTCATCTCCCCAATAGCTTTCACACTTGGAGGAAAAAACAAATCGTATATCCAAGATTCTCCTTTGATTTCTATTTTTTTTTCTCCTTATTATTGATTTAAACAATCACACTCCTCCATACTCTAATTGATGGTTAAAAGGTTGCTTTCTATAGGAGTTGCCTTTGTGGGTGTTTATGTGTATTTTAATATTAAAGTATATGATATATTATAGTGAATATATAGTAGAGAAAATTTATTGTGTTATTATTCTTTATAATTCATGTAATCATTATGATGCGTTCTGCGCCTTGTTATTTCTTACTAATTACTCCACTATAATTTAACTATACCTTAAATTATCATTCACTTTCTTGAATTCACTTGTAAAAAAAATGTTCTACCTATATAAAGAAAATATTTTCTTTTTTGTATTATGTAAATGAGAAGGATGAGAAGTATAATATTGTAGCAGTGAAAAGAGAGTTGAGAAAGAAAAATATCAAGTCTTCAATTTATTCACTATAAAAGATAATATTTTTATACTGAGAAAAGATATTTTTTTGGTGGAGCTCTTGTAGCATCTCAAAAAAATTTAAGCCAAGGTCTGCATCATTCTTCATTTGTATATAAGATCGTATCGAGTAATTCTTAAACTGTTCTTAGGTGTTAAGGTCAATTCTTTAGTGTGAAAATGAATTTGGATATGAATTAAGGCCACTAGAATCCCCTAACACAAAGTTGAGTTGAAAGCTTCTTTACCGATTAAATTTTGATATAGATTCTACTTAGGTCAACTTCAAAAGATCATATCTCTCGGAACATAATGTATTAGGTGACCAATAACCTATCAAATTAAATGTCTACGAGTCCTCTTTCCAACGACACCATGTTTGTCTCATTTCGAGTTCGCAATAAAAAGTTATGACCATTTTACCAGAGTCTACCACAAAATAGTTTTTTGAGTCGGTAAACTACGAAACCCTTCTACGGGTTGTAGATTGACCTAGTGGATATGAAGTCATCTGAGGTATTTTCTTACATGGTGTAACAAGCAAAAGGGGCACATCAAGGGTATACAACAGAATTGATAGGATACTGATAAATAATGAATGGACAACATCACTCCCTGACTCAGTGGTCCACTTCAGGAATGAAGGCATGTGCGATCACTATCTTGCTATCATTAACTGGGAGCACCATAATATGAACCATAACAAGCAATCTCAGTACTTCAACATGTGGAGACTAGCACCTGACTTCAAAGAAAGGGTGGAAGTAGGATGGAAAACACACCGAAGAGGTACCAAGATGTATAAACTCGTAGGAAAGCTAAACAACTTTAAAGGTACATTGAAAATGTTGAACAACGATAAGTTTAGTGAAGTGGAGCATAGGGCAGATGGGGCTATGACAAAACTAATGAAGTGCCAGATTCAACTACAAGAGAACCCAACTAACACCATGCTAATCGAGGAAGAAGCTAAGCTTAGAAGTTAATGTATCAATCGGAATACAACAAGAGAGCAATTCCTAAGACAAAAAAACAAGATAAAATGGAAGCAAGAAGGGGACTTGAACACAAAATTCTTTCATAGCTATCACGACCCAGGGGTACCCCTAGACGTTACAAGGCGTACAAGACCCCGAGAGGCCTCATACAAGCCACTTAGCATATCATAACATAAAGTAATAGAAAATGGTGCAGAAATTTAAAACATTTCAATACAATCAAAGTTTTTCATAAAACGAGCAGAAGTCTAATACAATTGTCTCAAACCATCTAAACATGAACAATAGAATATCCTTGGGACACAGCCCATACAATAGTCCAAAGTATAAGGAAAGATATAAAGGAAAGTGGTGATCAAATCCTCGAATGCTATGAGGACTCACCAAATCTTCACTTCTTGATCAACTATGAACCTAGCCACGAGTGTGAGAATTAATGTCGCCGGACCCTACATTTTGATAAGAAATGTAGGCAAGAGTATGTGTTAGTACAAACATGGACTAAATATGATAGCTAGCATAAACAACACAAACATAATGGTTAGTCAATATAAACCATAAGCATAATCAAGCACATAATTCGTCATCATAATAAAGGAGGAATGATTCACAAGCAACCTCTACTTAACCTTACTCAAGACAAAGACCTCTAGAAACTCATTCACAACTAGATCTGACTGAATATGAGGTGTGTCAACACTAGAGTCATTAACTCGGACTATGTGATAGACATAACCCTTGGAAACTAACTTTCTCGCCTTAAGGAACAAAATAAAATGACCCTTAGGCACTGCTGAACTACTCCTTCACTCAATAACTGACTCATTAGGAAACTAGAACTTAACAACACGAGTTCTACAATCGACTGAGGCATAACAAGCATGAAGATAGTCCATACCTAGAATGACCTCAAAATCTACCATATCTAACTCAACTAAGTCAGCCATGGTGTCCTTCTGATTGATGGAAATGGTACAATCACGATAAACTCTCTCAGCTAGAATAGACTCACCAACAGTTGTAGAAACACTGAAGGGCTCAAGAAGTTGCTCAGAAAGAATATCAAAATTCATGGCAATATAAGGAGTCATAAAAGATAGACTCGCTCCTAGATCTAGCAAAGCATAATTATCAGAATTAAAGACTTTGATAGTGACAACATCTGGAGAATTCTCTTGCTCTTGGCGGCTAGTGATAGCGTAAAGACGGTTTGCCCCTCCGTCGGTCCCTGAAGTAGCTCCTCTAGGTGCATCTCGATGTGGTGGAGCAACTGAAGAATATTGGGATCTATTGCCCCTATTTCCACCGCCCCGCCTGTTCTTAGGGAACTCTTTCATGAAGTGACCCTCTTGACCACACTTGAAGCAACCAGTGGAATCATAGCGACACGTTCATGGGTGGTTCCTACCACACCTAGCACACGTAGAAGTCCAATTACCTCATTGTGCCACACTACCTTAACACTATGCAGGTCTAGCTCTAAAGTTTTGTGAATTCTGAATATTGAACTCACCTCTGTTCCTTGGTGCAGATGCACTAGCAGATGATGGAGCAGGTCCCTTTGTTTATGTTGGAAAGATGACCGGTTGGCATTACTCTTCTGCTGTCCGGACTCATTCCTTGTCTTAGCTTTCTTGTTCCAAAACACTTCTCTATCTCTCAGCTTGTCTTCCTTAACCTGTTCCACATGGATCATCAACTTTACTATGTCCATATCTCCTCTAGTCATGCTTACATCATAGAAGGCATATCAAACAACACTCCTAATCATCTTCATAACATAGTTCACATTAGTCATACTTACTTTTTTAAAGACATGGGGATTCACCTCCTTGCCTAGCTTACAAAGGCTAATGGGTATTCACCTCTTGCCTTACTTACTTTAAGATTATGGGTACTCGCCTCCACAATCACATCATATGACATGGGTACTCGCCTCCACATAATTTCATAAGGATCACGAGTACTCGCCTCCATGTCCATTTAACAAAATAGGAACGTGGGGAATCACCTCTTGTTCAATTCTAAGGAGTATGGGAAATCACCACATATCCTTCACATATAGAGGTCAAGGGTAGTCGCCTCTAGACTCATCAATTATTTAGCATTTTAGCCTAGATTCATTTTAGGTGAGCAATCCTTTCAACCTAGAATCATTCATGTGAGTAAGCCTTTCACATTCACACAATCATGCTTAGCAATTCATAGTGGGAAGTATCCCTTCCACACTTGAACATCAACAATCAACAATTCATAATCTAGGCTTTACTCTCAAAGAACTACATCTCATGATCATCATCTACGCTATAATCTCAAGCAATTAACATCACAATTCATCAATCCTATAATGAGATATCTAAACCCATAAAGTTTTCGTTCATGACATCAACCTAACTATATCAATTCTAGGTTAGAATCATGGAATAGGCATGGGTATATGAAATTTCATCCTAAAAACATGTAATCCTAACAATCCTATCACAAACAATCATAATCCACACAATTGGATCAAAATTCATCATAATCCACAACATTGGAAGAAACCCTAACTAGAATTGGGGATTTAGACTTCAAAATTGGGGAATTCTAGGGGACTCCACGGGAGGAAGGATCCCATGGATGAAAAGCCATCATACCTTAGTCACAAAGCCCACAAAAGCTTGAAGATTGGGAGACTTGATCTTGACCTAACTTCAATCTCTTCCTTCTTCTTCTACCTTCTAGAGAGAGAATATTTGAGAGAGAGTTTGGGTTTTCTTTTTGGGATTCGAGAGAATGACTTTGAATGGGGGATTTTGGTGGTTAAAAATACTTATATATGTGCCCTAGACTTAGGTAAAATGACACCACTTCAATTTAATTAAAACCAGAAAAGACCCATAAGCCCCTAAAATAATTGTCCAGTCACGAACCATGAATCCTCGACCGACGGACCGTCGATGGACCTACGGTCCGTCTTGGTGGTCTGTCACTAGATTCAGAGAGTTTTGGCTATCGATGGCCACTGGACCATGGGGTGTGGTCCCACCTACGGTCCGTAGGTGCCACTGTGGTTCATGCTCGAACCTTTTCTTAGTGGTCAATCCACGGACCCACCTACGGTCCGTGGCTCACACCACAGCCCGTGGTTGGCCTTTCGTGGATGACACTTGGAAAGTCTGAAAAAAGTTGCTATTTTAGTCTTTTGCTTACGGGGTGTTACAATATCTCTCCCTTGGGATCATACGTCCTCGAATAAGATTTAAATTAGTTCTAAAAGAGTAGGAGAGGAACTGTCACGACCCAGGGGTACCCCTTAGACGTAACACGACGTACTTAACCTCGAAGGGGTCTCATACATGCCCTTAGCATAATCATAAACATTGGAAATAGAAATGATGCAGAAAATTTAAAAACTTTTTACAATCAAAGTCATTTCATAAATTGAATGGAAGTCTAGACTTTATCTCATAAAACCATCTAATTTAATCGAATACAATCTTAGGGTCACAACCCTTTACACAACATAGTCTCGAAAGTAGAAAGTAAGAGATGAACTAAAAATGAACAATCTATCCTCGAACTTGAGGACTCACCAAGCTTGGGAAGATCCAATCCAAACTTTGCTCAAATGAAGGAAATACAACTCAATGCCCGGAACCTACACTTATAAGAAAATGTAGAAATATGGGTTAGCACAAAGGTACTAAGTATGGAAGCCATGCATAAAACCTTTAAAACATGTGAAAAGGGACATTTAGTTGAAATCATGCATTTATCAAGTTTTAGAAACCATCATGCACATTTGTGAAGAAACATAAGTCAAACCATATCATGAGCAACCCCAAAGCTATACTAGTGCAATGCAAAGGCAAGATCCCATAACCCTACCATATGCCAAGTACTACTTTTAGGTAACCAACATCATACCTAACATACCTTGACCTCATCATAGCCAATATGCATATATAAGGAACCCTTCATGTTCATACTTGTAGCAAGTAAGGTCAATCTTAACAATCATACATATCATGCATACATAATTCAAGAGTCTTCATAGCATAATAGAAACCACCCCACAACCCCTTTAAAAGTCTACTTGTGCAATGTACAAGTGAAGTCCCATACCCCCACTCACACCAAGTAAAACTCAATAAGAAGTTATAAGTATAGTTCATGTTCATGTTTTTGTCATATAGGGAAATTTAGCCTTAACCGACATAGACCATGTGAGCTACATGGAATCCGATGTCATGACCCTACACCGAAAAGAGGTGTCCTACTTGCCTAAGGTAGAACTATCATGTATAACATTTAGGTGGATCCACTAGCTAAAGACCTATGTGGGCACATAGTTATGGGATAAGGAGATTGCTACTAGAAACCCGGACTTTCTGACGTAAAAGGTTTCCATCTCATGAGATAACTTACATTGGGAAGCCATACTTTCTAACGTAAAAGCTTCCATCTCATTTTCATATCCACTCGGTGCTAAGCCTAATTCTGTTTAGTCATATTAAGTCTTTACTTAAATTCATGTTAATAAATGAATGCACTAGGCACTCAAGTCAACACGGTATCATAATAGCTCATAGATTCATTAGGTGAGAATGTCCTTTCAACCTTAGAATCATCAATACGTAAGTAAACCTTTCACATCATATCCATAGTGTCCATGAGAATAGCCTTTCATTCAACACAACAATACTAACATAGTGATAAACATATCATACATAGTCATGTGTAAGGGTTGGGGAGGATGATCTTACAACAATACCACAATTACACAATCATCATAGGATCTTCAGTTTCTATGTGAATCATAAGCTTACATACAATTCCCATAAAGATGTACAAACCCTTATACTCTTGCCCTACAAGGGGCATGAATCGCAATCAACTCCAACATACAAAATTACTACGTAATATAAGAGGAACTTCATGATTCAATAACTAATTCCACATAAACACAATTCGTAGCATTCATCTTGCATCAATACACCCATCACAATTCATGAAATTGGGGTCATGGGGAAATTCATGGGTTCATGGGGGACTTTACTATAAAAATCACCATTGAACAACAATTCAATCATAATCTAAGACAATTAACTCATTGAAATCATTTTTAGGAAGAACCCATGTCTAAATTGAAAACCCTAGGTTTTGAAGAATCTACCAGTTTGAAAATTAAGAGTTGAAGGGGTTCATGGAAGAAGATGGATTCTTGAGCCCTAAACTTCAAGTTCTTGAGCTTCTTCAATGGAGGATTTCTAGTGAGAGAAATATTGGAGAGGAGACGGGTCTTCTTTTAATTCTTTTTAATAGTGACTTAATTGAAGGAATATCAAGTCTAAAAGGTTATATACTTATTGGGAAAAGAGTAGAATAAAGTGGTTTTAATTTTGGAATAAAACTAGGGACCCTTTAAGTTACAACTTAATTTTTCCCTCCCTTCACGTCTTTGCTCGCCCAATGGACCCCTTGGCTCGCCAAGGGAACTAGGCGACACGCCTAATGGACTCTTGGCTCGCCTAAAATTACAGAATGGTCCCTAAAGGAGACCTTCACTTGGGAGATAGGGCAGACCCTTGGGCGATTCGACAAGTGGGTTGGCAAGCCTCGACCTAGATCGCCTAAAATTACAGTATCTAGGTCTAGGGGAGGCTGCCCACTAGGCGAGGAAGGTCCATTTGGCTAATCGCCAATGACCTTTGGGCGATGCTACTTCCCATCGCCAAGTGGTCCTAGGAAAAATATTGTTTTCCTTCATTCCCTCTTGGTAGCTTAAGTCCTTACCTTCTTCCTAGATGTTTACCTATTTCATTTTAGCTCTAGTTAAGTCTAACATCTCCGGAAAGTTACACTAATCCTCACGTTTAGCTCTAGAGTAGACCACTAGATTCCGGGGATATCACATCAACCCAACCTATCAATGCAATACATACAACCAAGGAGGAACTATCGACTCCAAGCTAGGACGTTCTTAAAATATCAAAAAGGGGTGACTAACTCTATCAGTCCATTATGCATGAAATGCACATAATTAAGAAGAAAACTTCAACTCCAAACACATCATACTTAAATGTATCAGAAGGAAGTAAGAACTACATCTATCAACCCAATATGCATGAAGTTTTAAAATTTCTCATGTTCAAGGAGGAATTACCTTCTCCAAGATAAATTCATGCTCAACACAATCTCATGGAACTTATATGCAATTCAATCTTAAAAAGCATATCTAAAGCATGTTCATCAATTTATCTCATGAAGTCTATAGGCAATTCACACTCAATGCACAACAACATGAGCAAAATAATTCACATAAGTCATTTTCTTTCAAAATTTAAGCTTTTTCATGAACATGCATATAAGGAATTCATGGGAACACATCAAACACACATGACTTCTAATCATAGAACAAGCCAAGAGGAAATTTATTACCTCAAGCTAGAATAGGAAGAGAAGGAAAAATATGAGTATATCGGGACTTCATATCAGCCTCGGCCTCCCAAGTAACACCCTCAACAAGTTGGTTCTTCCTTAAAACTTTCACGGAAACTATTTCCTTATTTCTCAATTTCCTAACTTGTCGGTCCAAAATCTCTACCGAAACTTTCTCATATGAGAGGCTCTCATCAAGTCCCAACCCTTCTAGGAAAACTATGGATGTCTGATCACCAACACACTTTTTAAGCATAGAGACATGGAAAACAGATGCACCGATGCCAACTCATTAGGCAAATCAAGCTCATAAACACCCTTACCAACACGTCTCAAAATTTGATACGGGCCTACAAATTGGGGACTAATCTTTCCTATCTTACCAAACCTCATTACACCCTTCATGGGTTAGATTTTTAAGAAAACTCAATCGTTGACTTCAAATTTAAGATCTTTCCTTCTAACATCCTCATAAGACTTTTGTAAACTTTGGGCGGTTCTCAACCTCTCTCTAATAAGTCGAACCTTCTCAATAGCCTCATGAACTAAATCGGGCCCTATCAAGGCAACCTCACCCACCTCAAACCAACCTATATGAGATCTACACCTCCTACCATAGAGATCCTCAAATGGAGTCATACTAATACTTGAGTGATAACTATTATTATAGGCAAATTCAATAAAAGGAAAATGGTCATCCCAATTTCCCTTGAAGTCAATCACACAAGCCCTTAACATATCTTCAAACGTTTGGATAGTACACTTTGCTTGCCCATCGGTTTGTGGGTGAAAATTTATGATAAGCTTAACCTTAGTGCCAAGACCCTTTCAGAATGACTTCCAAAATTGAGAAGTGAATTGGGTACCACGATCGGAAATAATGGACAAAAGAACTCCATATAACCTTACCATCTCTCTAAAATACAACTTGGCATATTCCTCCTCCGAATAAGAAAACTTGACGGAAAGGAAATGAGCCGATTTCGTCATCCGATCTACTACCACCCAAATAGAGTCACGTTGTCGCCGAGTGCAAGGCAAACCAACAATAAAGTCCATATTCAAGTCTTCCCACTTCCAAGTAGGAATGATAATATCTTGAGACAAACCTCCCGGTTTCTGATGCTCAACCTTTACTTGTTGGCAATTTAGACATCTAGCCACAAATTCCGTAATTTCCTTCTTCATTCCATTCCACCAATAGACTTCCCGTAAATTACGGTACATCTTGGTGGCTCCTGGGTGAATGGAATACCGTGAACTAGGAGCTTCTGCCAAAATCTGTTCCCTCAATTTATCAACATTCAGAACACATAAACGACCTTGGTATCTAAGTACCCCATCTCCCCCTTGGGAGAAAGCCTCAACAGATTTCTTAAGTACCACCTATTTCAATTCTACTAAAATTGGATCAAGACCTTGCTTGGCTTTCACATCCGCCACAAAAGACGATTCGGAACCATTGTGAACCATAACACCACCTTTGGTAGATTCCACTAGTTGAACACCTAACTGAGCCAATCTATGCATATCTCGAACCTACTCTTTCTTTTCTTCATCAATATGAGCCACACTACCCATACATAACCGACTAAGGGCATCCACCACCATATTAGCTTTGTCGGGTGATAAAGAACACTAATGTCATAATTCTTCAATAACTCAGGCCACCCTATTTAGTGAAGATTCAAATATTTTTTATTAAGCAGATATTGCAAACTGTTGTGGTCGGTAAACACATCAACATGAACTCCATACAAATAATGTCTCCAAATCTTTAAAGCAAATACGACTGCCGCTAACTCAAGGTCGTATGTAGGATAATTCTTCTCATGAACTTTAAGTTGCCTTGAGGCATAGGGAATAACTTTCCTATTTTGCTTACATCACAATAAACCACAAAACCATCCGTTCCTTTCGATAAGATCAACACCGAAGTGGAAGTAAGTCTATCTTTCAACTCTTGAAAATTTTTCTCAGAAGCATCCGACCAGATGAACTTGGCCTTCTTTTGAGTCAAAGCCGTTAATGGAGAGGCAATCATAGAAAACCCCTCAAAAAATATTCTATAATTACCGGCCAAACCCAAGAAATTTTGAATATCTATCAGTGATAGAGGTCTAGGCCAACTCTTGACCGCATCCTTCTTAATTGGATCCACCTCAATAGCCTTGCTTGAAACTATGTGACTAAGGAAAGCTACAGACCTTAACCAAAATTCACATTTGCTAAACTTAGAAAAAAGTTGTTGGTCTTTGAGGATTTGCAATATGATCCTCAAATGATCTATATGCTCATTCTCACTTCTTGAATAGATCAAAATATCATCGATATACACAATAAAAAACATGTCAAGATATTGTTGAAACACATTATTCATTAAGTCAATGAATGTCACTGGAGTGTTAGTCAAACCAAAGGGCATCACCAAGAACTCATAATGGCCATATAGGGTCCTAAAAGCTATTTTCAAAATATCTTCTTCTTTCACCCTCAACTAGTGATAACCCAACCGGAGATCAATCTTAGAGAAATAACTTTCTCCTTGAAGTTGATCAAACAAATCATCTATCCTTGGGAGAGGATACTTGTTCTTAATGGTTACCTTGTTCAATTGTCAATAATCAATACACATACGAAGAGACCCATCTTTCTTTCTAAAAAACAAGACTGGAGCACCCCATGGAGAGATACTTGGCCAGATGAAACACTTATCCAACAAATCCCTCAACTGCTTTTTCAACTCCTTAAATTCCACCCGAGCCATTATATACGGAGGAATATAAATAGGTTGCATATCTGGGAAAAGGTCAATACTGAAGTCTATTTCCACTTTTGGGAGGAATACCGGGTAGATCATTGGGGCACGCTTCCAGAAACTCATTTACAACAGGGACCGACTCAAGGATAGGAGTTTCGAAATCCACATCCCTCACCCTAACTATATGATAAATTCAACCCTTAGATATTATCTTCCTAGCTTTAAGGTAAGAAACAAATTGACCTCTAGGCATAGAATTTCCCCCCTTCCACTCTAGGATAGGCTTATTTGGGATTTGAAACTTGACTACACGAGTCCTATAATCCATAGAGGCATAACATGAATGCAATCAATCCATTCCAAGGAAGACATCAAAGTCTAATATATCAATCTCTACCAAGTCAACAAGAGTAACTCTATGGGATATGGAAATGTGACATATTCTATAGACCCTCTTAGCCACCACAGAATCACCAACAGAGGTAGAGACAGAAAAATGTTCTAACAACACAACGGGGAGCACATCAAACCTCTTTGCCACATAAGGTGTCACAAAGGACAAAGTGGCACCAGGATCAAGTAAAGCATACACATCTAATTGAAAAACTTTTAACATACCGGTCACTACGTTCAGGGAACTCTCTTGATCATCTCTAGTTTGGAGAGCATAAAATCAGTTCTGCTTAGGAGCACTTGCACCCGAACCACTTGGACCAGATGAAGGGTAGGGTTGAGCCCTACGAAGAGTTTCTCCATCATTCTTAGCAATAAAAGGACAATTCCTTATCTTGTGATCCGTCTTTCCATACCTAAAGCAAGCATTGGAACTCGCTAGACACTTACCCTCGTGATTCCTTCCACATTTAGCACAAGTAGGCATCAAGGACCTATTACTATCTCCTTGAGGTTTAGGGCTAGATATCCTTTCATTGTTAGACCTTGAAGGAGCATTTAAAGAACCTTGCCCGCATAATTTTTGCCGGAACATTGAACAACCCTGTCCACCAGACCTAGAATGTGAAAAGTTACCATTATTTGTTCTTTCCCTTTTTGCCTCCCTAGATGTTTTCTTAAGCTTTTCCTCTTCAATCTTTTACGCATGCACCATAAGACGAGAACTGTCCATGTCATGGAAAAGCATAGGTGGTGCGACATTCTTTGACTACCATGTCAAACATACCCGATACAAACTTGCTCATCTTAGCCCTACGATCCGCCACAATAGAATGAGTATATTTGGAGAGTTGAGTGAACCTCAAAGCATATTCCCTTACACTCATATTTCCTTGCCTAAGGTTAATGACTCAAGCACCTTGGCCTCTCTCATGTCAAGAGGGAATAATCTATCGAGAAAATCATTATTGAACCTTTCCCACTCTATGGTACCCGTTTCTTCCGGTCTTGCCTTCTTCCATTGATTGAACCAAATTTGAGCAACCCCTTTGAGTTGATAAGCGGCCAATTCCGCCTTCTCTACTAGAGTCATTCCCATAATAGGAAGTATCTTGTAGACCTCGTCGATAAACTCTTGAGGATCTTCCTCAATATTGGATCCATAAAATTTCGGAGGGTTCATCCTTGTAAAGTCCATCAGTCTTGCCACCACCGTACCCATATTTGGGTTCATGGGAGGTACCACCACTCTATTGGCTTGTGCTGTCACAGCTTGAGACTACACTTGAAAAGTCGACCTAAACTCCACATTTGTTACATTTTCAGCCAAGAATCAACCGGAGCTTGAGGAAGAGCTTGGGGAGGAACTTCTTGCCCCACATTATCTCCCTCATTCCTTCTAGCATTAGCCCTTCTAGTAGTCATATCCTGAAAACCATCGGGTAAGGATTAGGATAAAGAGTTTATAGTGTTAAACTCTATGGCACGACTTAGAGAATGAAGAAGTGAAGTTTCCTAAACATCTAATATCCTCTCATTCATAATTGTGGTGCGCTTCACACTTATGAAGAAGACTCTACTAGACGTGGCTTGAGACATCCTAGAACTATTCTAAACCTTGTGCTCTGATTACCAAGTTTGTCACGACACATGGTACCCCCTAGATGCAACAAGGCATACAAGACCCCGAGAGGCCTCATACAAGCCACTTAGAATATCATAACATAAAGTAATATAAAATGGTGTGGAAATTTAGAGCATTTCAATACAATCAAAGTCTTTCATAAAATGAGCGGAAGTCTAATACAATTGTCTCAAACCATCTAAACATGAACAATAGAATATCCTTGGGACACAACCCATACAATAGTCCAAAACATAAGTAAATACATTAGGGAAAGTGGTGATCAAATCCTCGAATGCTATGAGGACTCACCAAATCTTCACTTCTTGATCAACTATGAACCTAACCATGAGTGTGAGAATCAATGTCGTCAGACCTTACATTTTGATAAGAAATGTAGGCAAGGGTATGCGTTAGTACAAACATGTACTAAATATGATAGCTAGCATAAAAAACATAAACATAATGGTTAGTCAATATAAATCATAAGCATGATCAAGCACATAAGTCGTCATCATAATAAAGGAGGAATGCTTCACAAGCAACCTCTACTTAACCTTACTCAAGACTTGGGTCACCCGCCTCTAGTCATGCTTACATCAGGGAAGACATATCAAGCAACACACCAAAATAATCATCTTCATAACATAGTTCACATTAGTCATACTTACTTTTAAAGACATGGGGATTCGCCTCCTTGCCTAGCTTACAAAGGCTAATGGGTATTCGCCTCTTGCCTTACTTACTTTAAGATCATGGGTACTCGCCTCCACAATCACATCATATGACACGGGTACTTGCCTCCACATCATTTTATAAGGATCATGGGTACTCGTTGCCATGTCCATTTAATAAAATAGAAACGTGGGGAATCACCTCTTGTTCAATTCTAAGGAGTATGGGAAATCACCACATATCCTTCACATATAGAGGTTAAGGGTAGTCGCCTCTTGCCTCATCAATTATTTAGCATTTTAGACTAGATTCATTTTAGGTGAGAAATCCTTTCAACCTAGAATAATTCATGTGAGTAAACCTTTCACATTCACACAATCATGCTTAGCAATTCAATGTGGGACGTATCACTTCCACACTTGAACATCAACAATCAACAATTCATAGTCTAGGCTTTACTCTCTAAGCACTACATCTAATTATCATTATCTACACTCTAATATCAAGCAATTAACATAATAATCCATCAATCCTATAAGGAGATATCTAAACCCATAAAGTTTCCCTTCATGGCATCAACCCAACTATATTAATTCTAGGTTAGAATCATGATATATGCATGGGTACATGAAATTTCATCCTAAAAACATGTAATCCTATCAAAAAAATCATAAACAATCATAATCCACTCAATTGGATCAATATTTATCATAACCCACAATATTGGAAGAAACTCTAACTAGAATTGGGGATTTAGATTTCAAAATTTGGGAATTCTAGGGGACTCCATGGAAGGAAGGATCCCATGGATAAAAAGCCATTATTCCTTAGTCACAAAGCCCACAAAAGCTTGAAGATTGGGAGACTTGATCTTGACCGAGCTCCAATCTCTTCCTTCTTCTTCTACCTTCTAGAAAGAGAATATTTGAGAGAGAGTTTGGGTTTTCTTTTTGGGATTTGAGAGAATGACTTGAATGGGGGAATTTGGAGGTTAAAAATACTTATATATGTGCCCTAGACTTAGGTAAAACGACACCACTTCAATTTAATTGAAACCAGAAAAGACCTATAATCCCCTAAAATAACCGTCTAATCATGAACCATGGATCCCCGACTGACGAACTATCGATGTACCCACGTCCGTGCTGGTGGTCCGTCACTAGGTTCAGAGAGTTTTGTCCATCAATGGCCACTGGACCACGGGGCGTGGTCCCACCTACGGTCCGTATATGTCATCGTGGTCCATGCTTAGACCTTTTATGAGAGGTCAATCCACAGACCCACCTACGGTTCGTGACCCACACCACGGGTCGTGGTTGGCATTTCATGGATGACACCTGGAAGGTCTGAAAAAAGCTGCTATTTTGGTCTTTTGCATACGGGGTGTTACAATAGCATGATGAAGGCTAGAAGTAACACTAACAGAATATTCACCATTGAAGATTAGTATGAAGGAGATTCAACGAACCACAGGGAATAGGCACAACCTTCATAAGGTACTATGAAGGGCTCTTAGGCACAAGAAAAGACAATAGAATACACATATGCAGTCAGTTGGTCAGGAAAGGGACCATTCTCAATGATGAGCAAAGGGAACAATTGACAAAGGATATGACAGAAGTGGAGATTAAACAGGCATTTTGAATAATTGCAGGGAAGAAATCTCCAAGACCTGATGGTTATAGTAGTCAATTTTTGAAAGATAGTTGGTCAATTGTGGTGAAGGATTTGGAAGAAGCAATACTAGAATTCTTTAGAACCGAAAGATTGCTAAGAGTGTTGAATAACACCGTGATAACATTCATACAGAACACGAATGTTGGAGACTAGAGGCCTATCTCTTATTGTAACACAGTATACAAGGTCATCTTTAAAATTATGTGTTATAGATTAAATTCTACCAGCGGTGATATCAGGTAATCAGAGTGAGTTTATCTCAAAGAGATCTATTTTGCAAAATATCTTGATTTTCCAGGACTTGGTAAGGCTATATAGATGGAAGCAAACAACCCAAAGTTCTCTTATTAAGATAGATCTTAAGAAGGCGTATGATTCAGTTGATTGGGAATTTGTCGAATAGATGATGCATGCACTTATTTTTCCCTAGAGATTTATCCAATGGAAAATGGAGTGTGTATCCATAGTAAAGTATATTATAGCCTTAAATGGAGGATTATTTGGTATGATCAGGGGTAGACGAGGGTTCAGGCAGGGGGATGCTATCCCCCTTGTTATTTGTTATATGCATGGAGTATTTCACAAGAATACTCAATAATATGGCGCTGATGCATGGGTTTGACTATCATATCAAATGCAAAGGGTTAAAGTTGAGCCATCTTTGTTTCATACCTGATATGCCACTATTTTTTAAAGAGAATTATCAATCGATTCTACTACTCCTGAGAAGTTTGCAGACATTTACAAACTCAACAAACTTGCGTACTAATGCAGGGAAGTTTAATATTTTCTCAGCCAACATAGAGCACCAGTACTTCCAGTGTCTATTTTCAATGGAGTGTTTGGAGGAAATAATTGTATGGCTGGGAGTAGATGTACGCAACATAGAACTAAAGGAATGTAGAGAAGATTGACAAGGAAAACACAAGGGAAGAAAAACAGAGAATTTGTACTTAGTGTACTAACCACATTGGTTTACCACAAATGAAGAGCAATGAATGATGCACTATGGAATAAGCGGGTACCTCACCCAAGTAATTTCGGGGACAAGATCAAGACTACATGTCATAACAAAATCTATAACCATAAAGGATGGCAGGAGAACAATCAAGAAAGAAATCGGATAAAAGGACTCTACACAAATATACAAACACATTTAGGGGGGATTGCATATATTTCTTTTGATATAGAAGGATACTGTATGGTAGGCCTAGCAATTAATAAAGTGTTTTCATTCACCAAAATAATTATTGTAACACCATGAAAATTTCTAATCTAAAACCAGAACTATTCTTCATTGCGTATAAGGTCATGTAGAGTGATTTTTCAATTGTTCTTAGGTGTTAAGGTCTTTTTTTATTATAGAAATGGATTTAGATATGAATTAAGACCATTAGAATCCCCTATTACAAAGTTGAGTTGAAAGCTTCCTTACCAATTAAGTTTTTATATAAGATTCTACTTAGGTCAACTTCAAAGAATCATTTATCTTATTACATAATAAATTAGGTATACCATATCCTGTCACATTGAAGGTCTACGAGTCCTCTTTCCAACCCCACCAAGTTTGCCTCATTTCAAGTTCCAAGTAAAAAATTATGATTGTTTTACCAAAACTACCACAACAGAGTTTTCTGAGTCAGTGAACTACGAAACCCTTCTATGGGTCGTATTTTCAACTCATGGAAAAAGTATTGAAAGTCAAAATTTTGGGTCCAATTCCTACGGATCCATCTATGGGTTGTAGAAATCTCTACGGGCTATATTTTGGACCCATATAGAGAACTTTTTTGCCTTAAACTTCAATATGAATTCCATGGATGAGTACTACGATTCATAGATCCAACCACGGACCGTAGATGATCCCGTGGAAGGTTTTCAACAACTTTTTAAGTCGGATTTCTTTTGTCTTTTTTCACTTTTCCTAAGACCAAGTCATGAAATGTTAACTTCAATTAGGGGAATATATTCCACAAAGTACTCAATTTTCTTTTAATTCAACGCTCTCAACTGCCCAACTCAAAAAGGAACTGCAAGGAAGACAAAAGTTAGGGTTTCAAGTCTTCCAATCAAGTTCTTCAAACTTATTCAAGAAAGTTGTTCTTCCAGGTATGTAAGGCTATTTATAGTGTTGGATTAAGTTCGTCCTCACGCCCTACATCTAAATTAGTTAGTAAGAGTTAAATCTAGCTTTTATTCAAAGTTCTATGATATTTTCTAAATTCGAATTGTGTTCTTATTCCAAGTTTGATTTCCTAATAATGAGATTATGGTATTTATTCATTGAGATCCTTGATTATTGTTCATGCTTATATTTTCACATGAACCCTAATTAATGAGATTTTTTTTAAAGCTTTTGTTAGATTATTTCCATGCATTGATTTTGGAATTTAAAGTTAGTCAAAGTATATTTTAAAAGTATTATTTTAAGAAGAGTTTTAGGGAAAACGTTAACGACCCCAAATGTATTATTTTTACATTGAGAAAGAAAGTATTGAGAGTTTTCATAAGAATTTCAGTCAGATAAAGAGAAGTTCTATTACTCTTAAAGAGGATATTATTTTCATATTGAAAAGAGAGTGCTATTTTCAGAAAGGTATAAAGAGTTTTTCAGAATTTTCAGAAAGATTGAGTACATAACAATTATATCTTATAAAGACCTTTTTGAGAACTTATCTAGACAAGAGAGTATTTTTACTTGAGCATTGAGTTATGTGTGTGTGTATTAAGCACCGATACAGGGAAGACTTCAGACAAATCATATTTCCCATAAACCACGTAACCAGGGTGGGTTAGGATCACACCGACTTTCGGGCGACTCCTCACTGCCTTTGAGCAGATCTTCTAGTGGATTTATGAGTTGAGTTTGTTCCATACCCTAGCAAGGTATGGGATAGGTCTGACAACGTGGGTGAGACATTGTATCATTACGAGGCTCACAACAATGGTCGTCGGTTAGAGAAACTCCCTAGTAAGTAAAGAAACCTAAAGTAAAGTAAAGTATATATATATATATATACATATATTTCAGTTCAGTATTTGCTATTATTACATCCTTACCGTAAGAGCTAAAATTATTTGTCATCATTACTTGTACTATATTTCAATTGAGTTACCTTTAGACTTTCAACTCAGTTATTTGTTACTCAACTATATTACATACTCGTACATTCAATATACTGATGTTATTCGACCTGCATCTTCAGGTACTTAGGATCCTCAACAGGAGTTTCATTGAGATCACTTCATCCGCTCGTCAGCTTTTTAGTGAGGCCTCCTTGCTTCTGAAGGACTCGTGTTTTTATGAGTTGTTAGTAGTAGAATTTTGAAGTATCGTAGATCTTGTCCCGACACTCATATTTATACAGTAGAGAATTTATAAATGGACAGTTTTGAGAAGTCTTTCAGTTTCAGATGTTTTATTTGAAACTTATGTTTCATACTCAATATATTCAAAGAGTTTTGAGATTCACTAAATTGTTCTTAAACGTTTCTTTTAGCTTTATATTAGTGTATGCTTGAGTTAGTCTTCCACTTGTAGTCAGCTAGGATAAGGATTCACTTGGGGACTAGCAATGATTCTCGAATGTCAGTCACGTCCAAGGTGTAGGATCAGATCATGACAGCTCTGAACTGTTCAAATAGTTTGGAGTTGTTCGAATAAAATGATGTTATTTTGTTGGTGTATTGTGGAGTATATAAGTCTAAAGTTATATTGTTTAACCGGTGAAGATAATATAGCAATGAGCTTCAATCTCCTTAAAGAAACGAGATACCCGCACAACTGCCTTTGTATTTATTCATTTTATTTTTTAACTGTAATTAATAATATTTCATCGATAATTTTAAGAAAATTTACTTTGTTAGAGTCTGAACATTTATGGATATCAAGGTAGGAGAACTCAATATCACTCAATTTCATTATCACACTACATATTTATAAAAGAGGATGATTCAAGTATATTTTTACTTACTCAACTCAAGCAGATGAAAGGTGAAATTGTTTTTACCTAATATTTTCATGAATAAAGTGATATTTACTACTTTTCACGAACATAAATTAATATTTAAATTCATTTTTTAATAAAATGAGAAAAATACTCATTATGAAAAATGAGATTTCTGCATTTATAAAAATGCTTTAAAGCTACAACAAAAAAAAGAGAGTATTACAAGTATATATATATATATTAGTCTTGAAAGATTTTTGGTTCAATAACGAAGGTCTTATCAATAAAGCTATACAGTAAAACCTCACTAAATTAATACTCGGTTAATTAATAATCTCTCTAAGATAATCATTTCCTTCTGTACTGACTTGGGCCAATGAAAAAAATCACCCATTTTGATAAGATAATATATATTCAGAAGACTCTTATATAAACATATGGTCTCATTAATATTATAAATTAATAATTCTTTAAAGTACAAATATATCTAAGAAAATTAAGTGAAATATGATTCTATTATGTTCTGTTTTTTGTTAAAATTTAAATCTAGTTTAAGCTCATCTATAACTTTTCTTATTGCATCCAAAAGTTTCGGTGTTGTATTTTCTAATTGCACCATAAAATTGTGAAGAGTTCTAGATGAAAGTGTTTCCTTACGCGTAACGGGTTCCAAAGACATTGTATCATCTTCAACTTTATCATTAACATTATTTTTTCAATGATATCTACAATTTGTTCTAAGCTTTGGACCTCAAAACATATATTATTTTCACCCATCCAATAGGTTATTAACATCCATTTTATTACGGTAATCGAGATTATTAATCATGACCTCAAGTTCATGAATGACGTTTTCACATGTGGGTTCTTTCAAATTCTTTGATATTTAATCCCTGGATAATTTTTTCAGTATCGAAACACTCTGTAAATTAATAAATATTAATTTATCATTTAAATAATACCTCTATAAAATAATAATAATTCATGGTCCCACTTATATTAATTTAGAGAGATTTTATTGTACATGTTAAGTAGCCATTTGGCATGAAATATTTTGTGAGATAAATTTGATTCTTGAAATAAGAAATACAATAAAGCACGTAATAGATTTCTTTTTTTTCGTAGAAAAATTGTGCAGTACAATTTTGTTGATTATACGTGTCTTGCAATTCATTTTTATTCAAGTGCTTATTTATTCTTAATTGAAGAGAAATGATGTGATAAATCATAAAGGAGTATGCTAGTCTAATAAAAAAAAAAGATATATGTAATTAATTGTACTACACATGATCTTATGTATGAACGTAAAAATACTTAGCATATATAAGCAAGTCAGTTAACATTACTCTGTACAAAAATTTATGACTTGTTTTATAAAAATATTTTATTGATTCAAAGATTTTTTACGCAGATAAGCACATTTGGTGTTATTTGTTGAAAATCAAAAACATAAATTATTATTTGTTAATTGTACTACACATGATCTAGTTAATTTTTCTCATGTTAATTCTAGTGAAAAAGCAAATTGGTTTACATATTCAGTACATCAAACATTATATTTTCAGAAATCAATTTCTTCTATTTTAATTCACTGGGATAACACAAATTTATTGATAGAGTACAAAATTATTATTACAACATTACATTCAGATTCATGAGGAGAAAATATCACTAAAATCTCACTAAATTAATATAGGTGGGACCATAAAATATTATTATTTTATAGAGATATTATTTAATCGATAAATTAATATTTATTAATTTAAAGAGTATTTTCGACATCGCAAAATTTGTTCAGGGATGAAATCTCAGAGAATTTAAATGAATTCACTTGTGAAAACGTCATTCATGAACTTGAGGTCATGATTAATGATCTCGGTTACCATAATAAAATGGACGTGAATAACCTGTTGGATGAGTGAAAATGATACATGTTCAAAGGTCCAAAGCTTAGAAGAAATTGTGGATACAATTGAAAAAAATAATGTTGATGATAAAGTTGAAGATGATACAATACCTTTGGAACCAGTTACACGTAAGGAAACACTTATCGCATTTAGAACTCTTCATAATTTTATGGTGCAGTTCCAAAAGACAACACCGAAACTTTTAGATGCAATACGAAAAGTTAGAGATGAGCTTCAACCAGATTTAAATTTTAACAAAAAAAAACAGAACACAATAGAATCATATTTTACTAAATTATCTTAGATATATTTGTACTTTTAAAAAATTATTACTCCCTATGTCCCAATTTATGTAACACGTTTTGAATTTCGAGATTCAAACAAGTCTATCTCTGACCATAAATTTTTCATATATCTTTTAAATATTTTGAAGTATCAATAATTGGGACTTGTAGTACTTTTAATGTAGTTTACAAATATATAAATTTCATTTAAAAAAAATTGAAGATTCCATGAGCAAATTCTCGGTCAAACTTAAACTGTTTTACTTTCAAAAAGCGAAATTAGTCAAATAAATTGGGACAGAGGGAGTAATTTATAATATCAATGGGACCATATATTTATATAGGAATCTTCTAAAAATATATTATCTTATTATCTTATCGAAATGGGTGATTTTTTTCATTGGCCCAAATCGAAATTGAAGTAAAATATTATTTCAGAGAGATTATTAATTAACCGAATATTAATTTAATGATATTTTACTTGTAACGACTCGGAAAATGATAGGTTAAGCAAGAGCCTATGACTTTGTGTTGACTTTATAATGAGGTTCTATGAGGGGTTTTTATGTAATTTCGTATAAATTGTGTTACATCCGACAATTTAAAATGATTATGAAGAAGCTTGAAATTGGAAGTAGTCATTTTTGGAAAAAGTTCAGAACCTGGAAATTTGGTCAAGTGTGGGAAATCAGTGAGTTTTTGGCCAACTTTGAGCAGTCATAA